>VVHJ01027575.1:0-12398 GCA_015107715.1 Tylochromis polylepis
CTATAGCTGCTGAGGTCCTTGGGATGGAAGGTCTTTGGTACCGGTACCACACATGAGGTCTTCCACAGCTGTGGAACTTTCCCCAGCGACAGGCTCAGGTTGAACAGATATCCTAGAATGCCACATAAATGTCTTGCTCATAAATGAAGCTGTTGCCAATCAGTCACTTTCCAGATGGTATTGAATGGTTGATCAACTTCTGATGGTACTTTCCTACCTTCATTCATTCATTCCATTAATTTTGAAGATCCCCAACACGATTGGCTGAAATATAGCCCCAAACCATGACAGAGCCTCCACTGCATTTTGCAGATGGCTGTAGTTACTCACTGTTGTACCTCTCTTCCGACCTCCTGGTACATATTGACAATTTCAATCATAAATTGAAAATTTGGATTAATCGCTCCATAAGACCTGTTGCCACTGATTTTTCAGTCCAGTCATTTTTCATACCTAAGGCTTAAGAATGGCTTCTCGACAGCCACCCGTCCATTGAGATACAAACAGTAGATAGATCAAGGGTGAGATCATCTCTCAGGTCTTGTGTCAGGTCTTTAATGCTGCTTTTTTCCTATTTCATAAGGAAATTACTTTCACATGCTTTTTCCTCATAGTTTTTATGCTTGCTACTATTTGTTTTGACCACCACTTGTTCAATTTCTTCAAATTTTTCAAGGATGCACGCACATCATGCCAGAAAATGCCACGTTGTCAGCTAATAGCTCTTTGTGAAATGCATTATTCATGCAAAAATAGTTTTATGCCAACCTGTGGTTTGATTTTTTTTTAAAAAATCTTTAGAAGTAAATAAAATTTGAGCCGAGTAGATAAAGACACTACACAATGTTTAAAATCTCTACAGCTGAGACTAAAATATCATATTTGACTGTATTCAAGCTTTCACTGTGATGATTCAATTTAAAGCTTTTAGAGACCTGAGATGATTCAGCAACATGGTATTAGTGGCACAAATCTCAAGTCTTCAAAAACAGCATGCAGATTACAAATCAGCCTCCAGTCCATGTGGTCATGTTTTTCAGGAATGGCATGTTTTCAAAGGCATGACTCACACAGTCGTGACATTGTGCAGAGTCTTGCTGCATGTTTTCTTAATAGATCGCTCTTGGTGTGAAAGCAATTAGCGTTAACAGTTGTCGACATGCTGTTCTGCTACCAACACTCACTACCAACACCAGCTCTGAGGGGAATAGTCTTTATAGGCCAAGCGATGCTGACAATAATTGCTCAGCACTCAGCTCCCCATCTGAAATAAGATACAGTGATATGTTAGGCTGCAATTTATTACAGCTCATTGTTTGTTGGTGTGTTGATTGTATTTGCAACATTTAGCCTTTTCTGTGTATGAGTTTCTGTGTGGGTGCAGGCAAAGCCAAATAAGGACTGTTGCTTCAGTGTTTTGTGTGATAGCTTTGGCAGCCATATAACAAGCCGTGGCCAAGATAATAGAGCTTAGATAAGAGGTTGGTTATGCAATGTGGAATTTCTCTCTTTCCCATTGCCACTTCAGCTCCATTCACTGTCTGGATGACTTTTGTCTGACAACAGTGGATTGAGCTGCCACGCTTAGTCGTGCCGTCGTTATGAAGCACCTTGTCGCCCATCCACACTCTCAGAAGGGCTGTGTAGGGGTAGGAGTCTATGAGGAGGAGTTTGTCATTCCTGATGTACTGTAAATGAAGGGAAAATAGCTTTTCCCTCTATCTGAGTGATTATTGCCCTTTCACTGACCATTGTTATCCACTTCTGATAATGACTGTAAGGCAGTTTTCTTGATATGTGGTGCAGTCGGTATTTCAGATGATCCTTTTAACAGAGTATATTTTTCCCTTGCTTCTTCTTGCTTGCTTTTCATAGTGCGATGTGGCTTTGGGGATTATTGCCTTATTTGTTATGATCTTCTTTATTCTATTAACTTTCCAATCTTTTCTTTGAATAATATGACATAGCAGGTTCTGAGTTTTTCAAACCATCAATAAACGATGGTGACGAGCCTCTTGTATGTTGGGTAGCAGTTAAATCTATCTTTTCTGTGCTTGCTGTGAATGAATAATGTTGAGGGCCCCACAAAATCAGGGACAAAACATACAGTCATGGTTCTGTGGAACAATTCTGTACTGAAAAACACCTTTGATATTGGGATATTGCTAGAAAAGGTGAAAGTCATTTTCTTGTTTTCCCACAGACAGTGTTACATGACCAGTGTTTGAACATTTCTAATCATGGGTACAAAATGGGCACAAATGTGGTAGAAAAAAAGGCCTTTTTTGTTAATATTCCAGATAGAATGACATAACAACAATTGTTAATTTCCATTGAGCATTTTCAAAAGAACCATTCAGTCACCAGGCTTACATAGTGTTTTTTGTCAGGATCTGCCAATGGTGCACAAAAACTAAAAATGTAGTTGTCAAGAGAAACTCAAAGGGCGTTTCCTGCTCTGATTTGTGACATTTAAATCTTTCTTCTCCATCTGTCTTCTCCGGCAGTATTCAGTGACTTTCCTGTAATTCAAAACTCGAATGCTTAGAAATGCCCTGAAGTTGTTATATAAACCTGTAGTACGTTGCTCATTGGGCTTATTTTTTTCATGTAAAGTTACACTACGGATATCATGAAACTAAAACATTAAAATGTGACTACAGAATATGAGGAAACAAACTGATCCCCTCATGTTTTAAATGTTTCTATATACTTTCATTGATAATAGGGAGAAAAAGAATGATTATATGTGTTTGGCCTAAATGTTCCCTATATTTGCAGAGCTGGGCCACATTTGGCTAAAACTGGTGGCGTTGAGTCCTGCCCAAATATCATGAGGCCTGTGACATTTAGACTTCCAATGATCAGCACATTTCATAACTTTTCAGCCATATCTGACCAACTTAATACTTGCTGGTGTTGTAACCAATCCACAGCACAGCCACAAGTAGCCCAGATGAAGCCCAAAATGAGTTCGCTAGATATTGCTGGATATTGTTTTAAAATAATATCACTTTTGTTTTTATAATAGTATAAGAAGTCATTGAAGCGTGATCACATCATGGGCTTTTACTTTACTATTATGTGGTTTACGTGCTGTTTTAAAGGGTTTTTGATGCTGCCAAGATTAAATTACGGGGGGAAACACCAAACCCTTCAGGTTCCTATAATGATTATACTTTTGCTCGAGAGGCAGTCTCCATGGTTCTGTATTCTTCTGTTGAAGATGTCTTCAGTTTTTTAACAGGCTTGACCTGATGCCAGCTCAGACATTTACTTTATGAATCCTCGGGGCGTCTATGAAAGTCAATGTTCCGGCTGTGTGCTCAGCAGAGTGAATAGGAAGAATGTGTTTAAAATATAATGGGACATATAATAAGGGATATGTAACATAGCCACCGCTGCAGTAAAAATCTGCAAGGGCAAGACAATCTCTGTCACGCACAGGGATCTGGCAGGAAGATCTGCCAGAGAAAAAGTATTGTCAGTATTTGTTTCCTCTTTCTGTACAGACAGCACATACATTCAGTTTTCTTTTCTTTTTTTTCCCTGTAATCTGCAGGTTGTTTACCCATAGATCAAAGGCAGTAAAATGTGTCTGCTCCCCTCTTGTGAACAGGCCACACAGCTCATTTCAGAGGGGCCACTTTGTCAGTGCGTCTAAAACGAGGACACGCACCTTACAGCCAGCAGGGCTTTACCCAAGGCATGGAATTAGATCAAAAATTACACACACACACATTCAGAGCCTGAGCACAAGGCCAGTTGTTGAGTCAATAAAAAAAGCAGACAGTGTGTGAGAGAGAGAGAACATAAACAGAACTCTGCCAAGCTACTGTTTGCATTCCACATCTCTTGGCTTCACGGCACTGCTGCTGCTTCAGATGCATGTAGTTTAAATACCATGCTATTCATAGGCACACTTATAATGATTTGTAAGTATGACCTTTAATGAATCAAGCTGTCTACTCCAACAAAAATGTTAGTTTGATTCCATATTGTGTAATTTATTAAAACTGCACTAGAAAACTCTTAAAACTCTTAAAGCTACACTTGACAACTCTTAAACTGAGCAGAGTTACTTTAATGCAAATATGTTTTTTTTCATGTTTCTATTGTCGTCATTGGTTAAATAAATTAGCACCAGAGAAGATCTGAAGATCTCATTCTGTCTTTGAAAAAAGCAGACTGCATACTACAAATATAATCATGTAAACAGTGGAAGGGAGTTTATCATTTTTCATAGGGATACAGTTTGTGCTTTTTATTGATTGCTTTTCTGGCTTGGCATCTGTCGTGACTGAAAGAATTTCAGTGGGATATTAAAGCTATTTTCTGGGTTTGTGAATAAAGACGGACCACACTTCAATTTATTCCCATTAAAAAATTCTAAAAAAAAAACCCAAATCAGCATGGTGTGTGCTTGAGTTTAGATTCAGCAGGACATGCTCTATGCTTGAGGGTTGCACACGTATTGGCTGAATGTCAGTATTTGCCAGCACTGTTTGATTGATATTAGCATATCTGAAAATAAGACAATGTCTACCAATCTCAGGAGCTGATCTTTAACTGTTTTCTCACCTTAATTTTGTTCGGTAAAAAAGTTAGGAAAAAGGAAATAAATAGTAAAACCAAAATAAGCAAAGAGAAAAATTATCACATTGGAATAAACCAAATACATATCAAGAGGAGCATTAATAACCTCTGTTGTCTCAAAACCTTCTTTGGTAACCATTGTTTTTTTTTCATCACTAAATTGCTTGATGTCATCTGCAAACAACCGTATCAGATTGATACCTCAAGCTTATCTATTTTGAATTACAAGTGGGAAAAGATGGATTGATGCATTCCTACTTTTCACAAGTTTCCCTGGTGACAAGAAATCTGCTCATATGTACTTAGCAAAAGATCAAAATGTTTAAATGTCAGCAATTGTACATGTGTTATAATGCTAAAACGCCTGTAATGATATTAGTGCCTCTATATTTGTGGTCTAGGTATGTCGCTGACATTTTATACCAACATCTTGGTTGAGATTGTCCAAATCAGGTGTGTTCTTGCTGGTGAAAATGCTCTGCGTGGTTTGTTAGTATTAGTATCTCATAAAAAGATTGCACCAAAGAAAGGGACCAAGTCTACGACCCCTTTTAGTCAACTGCCATCTTTAACGTCTCTTTGGACAGAGTCAAAACAGAGTCATTCTGCTATCAGTTTTCGATTGAGTGGGGTCAAGCTGTTTCTGATAATATGGCAACTGTGATAAATTGACAAAAATCACAAATCTTTTGCCATCTACGTGCAACAGACTAAATTCACATTATCCAGAAATTCAAAGTAACCGCTTGCAGTCATATTTCATCAAAAACTTCAGAGATTTGAAGCAGAAAATTTAGAAATTCCTCCACAAATAGAGACGTTGTTGTTGCAGGATGATGATTTAGCTGAAAAATCGCATAGACACTGAGCAGCCTTGCTTTTATGGGAATATAACCAGAGTACAAGTTGAGTTGAGATTCCTAGTGCTTGGCAGAGAAGTTGCGCTCATTGACACAGACTGACTGATTGATTTAAATATTTTGTCTGCATTTATAAATTAGGCGGCAATTATTTGCAGACTTTCGCCAGTGTCTCTGAGAGTGATTGTTTGTGATTGGAAGTGGTCCCCCAGAAGTTCAGGATGTTGCACACTCAACTTTTAGGCAACCAACTGGTCACTGCAACTACTTGCAACTGCAAAACATTTGATGCAACCACCAGGCAACTACAGTTTTCCTAGTCGCAATGAGTTTGCCACCCTTCTTTAAGTTGTAATTGAATACCATTAGGTGTTTAGTTCAGTGTGCAGGACTTTGTACTAAGGACCTGGCCAGATAAATTCTCTTTGTTGTCTGAGCCAACTGATTTGGATATTTGTGTTCTCAAACATAGCTTCTGCAGGCAATATCTAGAAAAGTGCATGTGTGAAAATGTTTATTTTTTCCCTGTTTCTCCTCTTTTTTTAAAAGCCAGTTAATGAGACAACTTCAGGAACTAAATAACCATTCCTCTCTTCTAGTCGGCTTTCCCCAAAGCTTGATATCAGTTCTTCAAAATGTGCCACTGGTGTATAGCAAGCAGTGAGCCAGCACACAAAAAGAAACAATCAGACGAGTAGAGCTAAAAAAAACAAAAAACAATCGAACAATGGGGAAACAGAAAGAGAGAGCATGGGCTGCAGTATTCCAGCGTCCTGCTTAATTGTTTCCTGGCAGCAGAAGTAAGCTTGTTCTCAGTGCATAAATCCTCCTATTTTCATTCATGTGCTCCAGGTGTTGATGAAACAATTCCCCTTGCTGGATAATCATATTTCTCCTTCCCACTTGCCAAGACACTGAAATGGTAAAGGGGATGGAACCCCCCCTGAACTGACACATCGCACACACCACTAGCTCGCTCCGTGTATGTGTGAATGGATCTACTTGGCGTTTCAATTTGCACAATAATGTGAGAGGAGGAAAGCGGTTATGCTCACTGACAGGCTACACCAAAGGGGTCGGTGTGTGTATGCATGTGTAAGGCCACGCAACAAAAAAACAATAATTTATAATTTGTCAGCCTTATATTTAATGAGTAAGTCAGTGAATCAGTCAGCAAGCAGGACAGTTTGTCACTAAGTCAGTCAATCTGCCAGCTGGTTAGTCAATTAATAAGGTTGTGAAGTCACTTAGTCTTCCAATGAGTTGTCATGCAGCGTCATTGCTGTGTTCTTTGTAGAGGAAATTGATGAGGCACACTGGTTTTGATTTAATCTCAAAATATGAGAAAGTTTTCACTCAAACTGAAAATGATAGGCCTCTCCATAATAAAATCACAAATAGCTTTTAAGGAGCAAATGTGCATTTAAACTCTTGATTTGTATCATGCCCCCAGTCTGCACCCCCATTGTGCCCTCTTCCTCTTATGTTGAATGATGTGGCATAAAGCACTGTTTTATGACTGCCAGAACAAGCCTGTATTTCTAGTAGCTGCCAGTCATTTCCTGGCCTGTGGCATTGCCTTTATCACTCATGAATCCTATAAATGTAACTGTGGGTCATATACCTCTGGAGGCCTCTCCAGGCAGGAATGTTAAAGCCAAAGGCAGGCTCAACAGTGTCGGCGCTGTCATCGAACTGAGATATACTGCTGCGGATCCACATAAAGGTGCAGAACGCCTCCCTGCAGTGCTGTACTTGTTGTATAAGGCAACCATTTAGACTGTTTTGGAACTTACGGGTGTTGCATTAGCAAAGTAATCGCATTACGATTTAGGAAACATCACAACTCAAGCACTGACAGGAAGTCCAGAATGCATCAACACTTCTGAAGCTGCAAGGGGTCTGCTTTGCTTGCACTACCCATTTGACGTCATTTCATTAACCAGTCTGTTCTTACGTACTTCCTCACAGTCAGATCTATGACAGGAATCTAGAGGAGACAAAGAGAGCAAAGTGAGCTAATGTGTGTTTTTTGACCCCCTTCAGCAAAACAGCAGGCATTGTTTGCAGGAGAAGAAGACACAATGGTGTTTCTGTTCAAAGCCAGCACAAGCGAAAGCCTGTCAGAGCTAAAGGAAAGTGAAGGGTGGAAAGATAGAGAGGGAGTGAAAAAGGTCTTTCTCACAAATGCCACCTGTTTGAATGCTGGCTGTGGTCATTTAACCTGCAACTTGCTGCTGTTAAATCAACACAGAGGAGTTTGGCCAGTGTTCCGTCTTTTCGCACTGCATGTTTCCATGTACTTCATAGAAAAGAGAACACTAAAACCTAAAGGCTATGCTAAAAAATGCGGTGAGGGGTGGGGGCTATCCTAATTTCAACAGATTCCACTTCTTTGCTCATCAAGTACTAGAAGTGAAAATTTAGTCTCAAAAACAAACGTTCAGTCAGACAACTCAGTTTTGAAATGATTTATTACAGCAGAAGAGTACAGTATTACAGTGCCAGCTCATTACTCCTCGCAAATATGCATAAAAACTGAGGAGTGATGAGTAAACATCCTCCAGGAGCCTATAGGTAGATGCTGGAGCAGTTGAAACAGCAGGGATGTAGGGCACAAGAAGAATTTACATTGTACCTGTAAATGGTACAGTACAGCTCAAGTATCTGCCTGAACTAGCTCGCAGGGTTTGCTCCATTCATTTAGAAATTGCTGGTGAGTTCAATACAATTTTTATTTTCCTTTTTAGCTATCAAAAACTACCACTGGCTGTGGCTCAGGAAGTAGAGCAGGTCATCTGCTAATCGGAAGGTTGGTTTGATCCCTTGCTGCTCCAGTCTGCATGCCAAAGTATCCTTGGGCAAGATACTGAACCCCAAGTTGCTCCTGATGCGTTCATTGGAGAGTGAATGTGTGTGAATGTTAGATTCAAAGCACTTAAGCATAGGGGGAAAAGCGCTTGTATGAAAGAGACATGTTGTATAAAGTATTTTGAGTGCTCGAGTAGAAAAGCGCTCTATAAGAATCAGGCCATTTGCCTTATTTAACTAGAAAATAATGCTGTGCCATAATATTTCTTTCCCATGCATTGGGAAAAGAGCACAGAGCACAGCTCCTGGTAAATCCCCTGCTTCTCCATCTGTTTTGTCCAGCTCTGGGCACTGGCCATGGTAACCACATTGTTAAAACTGGAGGCTATTATTCTTCTTCATATAGAAGACATCACTTAATGCACCTAAGGGCTGTTGCGGGTTTAGTGAAAAAAGGTCATATTTATATTTCCCACTGCAACTTATGAACTCATGTAATATTTGTGTCATTAATGAGTCTAGGTGCATGATACTGACAGATGGGGTTTTTTTGCTGTTGCATAATATCCTTTTATACCCTTCGATTGGTATGACTAAAGGTTTTCAAGTATTATTTCTGCTCTGCTGCAGAATAAAAAAAGACAAATATCAGCAGGGTTTGCTGAATGTTAATAAGTGAAACAAGATAAACAACTTGCTCTGTCTCTGGAGATGCCTGCAATACACAGCAGCAGACTGAAGGAGTTTTAACTGTTCTTTGAATGCAGCTTAACTATACATGCTTACAGTCTCAGCACTCTGTTAAAAGTATACTTTACCTGAAATGTCTTAGCTTGCTAGAATGGTACACTTGCTAGACGACTGATAAAACTACAAATTCTCCTTGTTCATTCTCAAAAACAAAAACATGGAGATTCTGGGGGGGGGGGACCAAGTAGCAGCTTAACAAGCAGAATAATTGCTCTTGTTTATACATTTTTCAAGTGAGCGAGTGCTCCAAAGCCATAGATGTTTGTATTATGGAATGATCACATCCATAAAATTCCCTACATGGTATCTGATATTACATTTACCTGCTTTGGTCACCCATAGAGCAGAACTGCAGATCAGTTCCAGTTTGAGTGAGTAATAGCATTCCTTGGTGGTTATTTAGCATCACTTCACGTGAAGTGACAACAACGAGATCCTGCTCTAGAAGTTATATACTGATTTGAGTTCAGGTTTAGTGGATTCATTCATTAGCAAAATGTTGAGAAGAACCATTCAGGGCTGCATGGGCAGACTTGCCTGCTTTTGAAATGTTGCCTGGTTGCTTTACTGCTTGTGTATGTGGTGGGTCTGAGAGGCAGCCTGTCAGAGTTAATCAGCCTACAACAACCGGCTAAAAGCAGACATCCTGACTGCAGTGTGGTTCACACAGGCACACACGGACAAATGGAGGCAGACAAACATGCAGCGTCTCACGTAGATGTTGATGCTCATGTACTGCTTGTATAATGGGAGGAGAAAAAAAAACAGTTGTTAACAGATTTTTCTTCCACCGGCAAGTCGTTAATGGAGGCTCGGTTAATGGTGACTGACTGAACGTGCAGAGATACAATGCAGCCCTGCAGTCATCGAGCCAGGGCTTCAATTGGATTGGATGCCTGAAGACATTTATTCAAACAAGATGAACTGTTGATCCCCCCTCTGCTTCCTGGCAGTTTCTCTTATGTAGTGCTACAAGAGGAGGAATAAGAAAAGGAAACAAGCTTACCCTTCCAGGCACGTATTTCTTACAGTACCAGTACATAAAATTCAAGTACAAAGGAGGGCCGCGCTATTGGATAAATCACCTCCTACAAATGAAGCATCACCACCAAAGCATAGCAATGTTATTTTAGGGTGTCTTTTAGGGTACAGATAATTTAACAGCACCAGAAAATAAATTAGAATAGAAAAAAATAGAAGTAAATAAATAGTGCTTATTCTCCCAGGATACTTTTTTAAATTCATTTTTCTGTTCATGCAGCTGGTATGTGAGCTGATTTACTGTGTCATCAAAATATTTGGACATTCATGCTAATCAGAACATTTTTGGTGAGCCTCTCTGAGCCTGGCGGAGATGTTGATTTTAGAGTTTAATACTAATTTGCAATTATATTGTCATGCTAACATACTAAACTTAAGGTGGTGAGCATGGTAAATGCTATGCCTGATAAATATCAACAGATAGCATTTCTATACAAAACGTGTGCGTCATGTGCAAATGGTCTGAAAACAAATGGACGGGGGAAAAAACAGGTGGAGAGCAAATGAGACAATGCACGGCACTGCGGTAAGTCTCCGGCATCATGAATCACACATTCACCTGAAAGTGGCAAAGCGCCACGATGTAAATGGTTTTAAATAAGCTTTGGCCTCCGAGCAGAGAAGACATAATTGTCTCTATTAGCTCCAGACTCAAGACAGCACTAGTGTGCGCTGAGTGAGTCTGCTGATAGTTTCCCTGCTTGTTCATACACGTCACATTGAAATAGCTGATAAGTGTGAACAACAAATAGCTCTAACCTGAGGCCTAGTGTGTTTATATATGTGTATACGCATCTGTTTGTATATATAATATGCTTCATCTGTCAGGTCAACCTCAGCTGTAGAGGAACAACAACCACCCCCCCCCTTCCCTTTCTGATATGTCTCCTTGTATTGCTGTTAATCATTATCTAATTGGCATGCAGGCTTGCGGGTAAAGACTTGCATCAGCCCACGCTCATAGGGCCATAACGGTGGATTAGAACCATGCAGAAATACCAGCAAAGGCGATGTGATGAGCCAGTGTACGACCACTAGTAATGAAAACAGAAATGGCAAGCAACACCTCCGCCAAGGCTAAATAATTATGCTATGCTTGTTTGTTATTTGTCATGTGGGTTTTTATTCAAGGGCACTATTTAAACATGATTTCCACGGTGCTGAGCATGTAACTGGATACTAGAGTCACCTAGAAGCTCCTTTAAAGGAACCACAGCTTCTGCAGTGGTAAAAGAGTTAAATATGGACCGTCACCAGGAGGAATTTGGCTGCCTTTAGCAAATTTAGACAACTGTCAAAATGTATTGGAGAAATAAACCTTCACAACACCCCAGGTGATTTGTCTGAATTTCTTGTTTTTTCATTGTTGAAAAATAGATTAAATTAATAAATGAAAAGAAATATTTACAGCATTTTGGGTTGTCTGACGGCTCTCATCTAATTTTGTTAAAGTAAGTTTTTCATGTTTTCAAACTGTTGTTGTGATGGTAGAATAAAATATGTATTTTCTAACATGCCATTGTAATGTTAATTTCATGCTACCTTTAAGTGTTCTTCTTATTGTGGCAGTTCTGTTTGCTGAACGCACCGACTTGTTACACACTGTTTGCAATTTGAACCTAACAGCGTACTTGTGCTGTTATGTATTCTGTGTCCTGCGTTAAACTCTCTGAATGGTGAACTGGGGGCTCGTTGACATAACAACCAGCCAAAGGCCCAAGGTAACTGCTGATGCTGTAGAGCTCTGCTTCAGTTATTTAGATAAATCGAGAATAGATTTCTTAACGGAATGAGAGTCTGTGTTTATATTTTTCAGACTTAGCAGATATGAAAGCACTTCAAAGCCCATGTCTCCTGTTGTTTGTGGAAATATCTTACTATTATGATGATAGTGTATGTAAGTAAGTCTGTTCCATAATTCCTCCAATACAGTGGCTTGCAAAAGTATTCGGCCCCCTTGAACTTTTCCACATTTTGTCACATTACAGCCACAAACATGAATCAATTTTATCGGAATTCCACGTGAAAGACCAATACAAAGTGGTGTACACGTGAGAAGTGGAACCAAAATCATACATGATTCCAAACATTTTTTACAAATAAATAACTGCAAAGTGGGGTGTGCTTAATTATTCAGCCCCCTGAGTCAATACTTTGTAGAACCACCTTTTGCTCCAATTACAGCTGCCAGTCTTTTAGGGTATGTCTCTACCAGCTTTGCACATCTAGAGACTGAAATTCTTGCCCATTCTTCTTTGTAAAACAGCTCCAGCTCAGTCAGATTAGATGGACAGCGTTTGTGAACAGCAGTTTTCAGATCTTGCCACAGATTCTCGATTG
>VVHJ01027577.1:2884-14882 GCA_015107715.1 Tylochromis polylepis
GTTTTATTTATTCTAGTCATGAGTTTTAGGTTGGTGTTACCGTGTGTTTGGGGAATACAGCAGTTGAACTAATCTCCCCATTGTTTCTGTTTGTACCTCCATTTGTCTCATTTCAGCATTTATGCCTTGGTACATCTGTTCCCTTGTTAATGTCTATGTAGTCTTTATTGTTTTATGTTTTATTTTGAAAGTTGCTCTTTCTGTTGTTGTTGTTCCTTTCTGTGTTTGCTTCCTGTCTGATTCCATGATTGTTTTCACTTGTTGTTACATGCGCCTGTGTTTTGTTTACCTCCTGGTGAACTGTGTTAACCTTTGAATTTCTTTATCAGCCTCAATGAATTGGCTTTCTTTCTGTTTATTAAGTCTCCCACCTGTGTCCTGCATTTGGGCCCTACCTCTACACTCAACACAATGTGATAAAATACATGCAGCTACTGTGTTTAATGCTTTCCAGACGCATGTTGTCTTCTTTTATCCAAACACAACTTTAGAATTTTAAACCTCACACAAGGACAAAACTTCTAATACAGTCGTACTCTTTGGCAAAACTAACAGGCAACCACGCAAGCTGAAAACTGAAGCAAATGTGACCGTGCCAAAAAGTTGCGTAAATCCCCATAGACTCCAAAGCTTATAATACCTTACTTCACAGCAAAAATAACCATGGTTACAGCCTCGTATTTAGAATAATTTTGGTCTCTACAGCTAACATACACTGGATATGACAGATTGATTTATGAGTGCTAACTAAGGTAATACTAATGTTAGCAAGCTTTTGTAAGTAAGTTGTAAGTAAGTCACTCATCCAAACTCGAGCTCAAATGGCTTAGATGGTCTGTACCACACAGCAGTTTGTCTCATAACCTCAATACACCTGCTCCAGAAGGAACCAACCACTTAAACATGGAGTGAACTGAATTTTCAGATGATAGATGATAGCTAGAAAATAGCTACCATCGATCAAATGTTCCCAAACCTTAAAGCTCACCATTATCTAAGATGATGAAACTTTACTGCCATAGTATTGTTATAAAGGGGCAAATTTTCCATAATGGCAATAATTGTTTATGTACTGAGCTGGGAGGGTGGTTTTTAATGGTGTTGAGTTTGGCATTTTAACACTGGTTTTAAAGCCAACCTCAAGTGGTCACTGGCAGAATTGCAGCTTGTAGCAGTTTTGCGCTGATGTAATTTTTCAGCCCTGGAGGTTGCTGCTTAGTCATTCTCCACAGACTCCCTTTTGAATCGCCTGAATTTAGGAATCAAACTAATATGTTTATAATAATGAAATAAATTGAATCAAATAACAAAATAAAATAAAATATTTGCATCTGTATGGCTATTTCAGGGGGTGATTTTGTATAACTCACTCACTTAAACTGTCTTAACACTTAAAGTTTTCTTTATTAGGGAGTCCACTTTGACTCATAGGTGGACACCAACACTGTCTCGTATAATGGGAGGCAGAGCCCTCAGCTATCAGGCACCTCTCCTGTGGAACTAGCTCCCCATTTGGATTCAGGAAACATAAACCCTTTCCACCTTTAGGATTGAGTTTAAATCTTACTTTTTTGATAAAGCTTATAGTTAGTGCTGGATCAGGTGACTCTGAACCATCCCTTAGTTATGGTGCTGTAGGCTCAAGCTGCCGGGCGACTTCCTATGATGCACTGCACTGAACATTTCTTCTGCACTCACCTGTTTTCACTCCCCATTGATATACCACTACTGCATGCTATTAACATTTGCCTTCTCTCTCCCATAATGAATCTCTTTATGCTCTCCTTTACTCTCTTCTCTTTCCCTTTGTCCAACCAGTCACAGCAGGTGGTTGTCCCAATCCAACTCTGGTTCTGCAAGAGGTTTCCTTCTCTTAAAAGAGGGTTCTTTCTTTTTGCTACTGCCAAATTCTGCACATGTGGGGTCATCTGAATGTTGCTGGGGTTTTTTCTGGTTTAGATCATTAGGAATCATTGAACTCTCAGTGGTGGTTGTAGTATTCATGCTTTTTGAAACATTTTTAAAGAAAATATCAGACAACTTGCATGACTTATAGTGTAATTAATTTTACAGCCCAAGACATCTGTGCTTTAGTTATTTTGAGTGAAATTCTAATATTCTATTTTTATGTTATTTCTAATAGCTAGCAGATATATACGACTGTACAGTGCACCCATACATACAATAGATGCACTTTGCACCAATGCACTGTCCAAATATTGTCATCAACAGATGACAGATGAAAATTTAAATTGCAAGTACACAATCTAATGAGCCACATAATTGTAGGTACATCCATCTTTAATATACAGTCTGTTTTCAGAACTTCCTATGCCCATGTTACCCACAACGCACCTAACTCTGTTTAACTCTGCAGCTCCAGCTGACTCAACTAGCATCATGGCTGGTCTTTTATTGATGTGTTATTTATCCATACTTGACAACACTCCCTCTGTAGCTACAGAAGTCTTTTCATACTTTATTCCCCAACACCTGTGAACAGACTTTCAGTAAATGTATGTTATTTCACGACATTAGTTCTTTGAGGTATCATTATGTCATATACAGGGAATTGCAATCTTAAATTCTGGTATTTTTTAAAAATGTACAATGAATAGAAGAATAAATTAAAGAAGTACGGATACACTTAACTGAAGCATTTTTTTTCTCATCTCTGAGGCTTTAGTAAATTAAATGATACAAAAAGACATCTCAGCCTTCAAGAAAAATCACTTTTTTGTATTTAATAGACGATGTATTAAGCTGCTATCAGTAAAGGAAAACACAAAACAAAATTAAATTTATTTTCTATGGTGCTTTTAACACTGAGTGGTAAAATACTGAATCTCAGCTGGTCATAATAAGATAATCTCTGTTTTATGCATTATGTCAAATGAATTTTTGGCTTGGTTTTGGTTTTATGGTTTATCCACAGCAGCAGTAGGAGTGAAATAAAGCAACAACAAAAAAAAAGAGCAGGGTTGTACAAGTAATACCCTGATCCCAATGGCTTTTAGTCACTAGCCTAAAACATTTGATTTGTTAGAGCTGAATGGTCACAGCCCACAGCCTGGAGAGACCTCCAGGGAGACTCTGCTCTGGCCAAAATAAAAGTCGCTTCTCCCGATGTAACTGTCTTAATCATAACAGGAAGAGGGCCGCCTTACTTTCCAGTAACAGCATGAAGATTCGTGAAATAGCAGATGGTGGAGCTATTGAAAATATAGCACTTGAAACAGCTGTAGCCTCTTCAATAAAAGACCACAAGTAGCCTTTGAAGAAGGAGGGAAAAGAGCACAGAGGAGAGCGACACAGACACTGGATAAAGCTCAGCAGGCTAAAGAGGCTCAAAAAGTAACATATGTATTCTGTCAGACATCCCAGTCAGAGCTAAAGGATTGTGAATTAACCATTTACACTCTCTGCACCGTGTTTTGCTTGAGGAAGCCTGTGCTTGCTGAACTGCTTGAAATGTACTCTGCAACTCTTGTAGTTGCTGCAGTTGGTGAAGTTGTTATTGTAATAATGTCAGTGACATAATGAGAGCAATCAAGCTAAGCTAAACTATTTAAAGGACAACTATGTTTTATTTATAGATGTTTAGCTCCCCTTAAAGTGACTATTGTGGCTGTAATGCAAACTTTGCACTCTTAACCTCTGTTGAGATGCAGGAAAATGAGAACTCAGACAAATCTGGGACATCCTGCCAGCTGATCTAATCACTAGCATATTCATCCGCTCACCAGTGTGTTTATGTGTACGTGGCTGACTTCAACTGTCTTCGTGCTGTCAAAAGTTTGTCTTCTTGGGAAAGTCATCACCGAAATGGTGGATTACCCTAAAACCAGTAATCTTACTACACCATCAGTAAGTCATTCTAGATGCTCAGCCATATTAGTGAAACCAGCGTCAACAGACAAGGAGCAACATCAGATACAACACGAGACCTGGAGGATGAAGACAGAACAATAACAGGTCTAAGACATGGTGTTGAATTGCGCACAGCACATTTCTGAGCTAGAGTCGAGTTAAAGTTAGACTTACAGTTGCCACAGTCATGTGTTTTCACAGGACTCTGTGTAGTCCCTTAAAAAACTAAGTACATCCCATAATTAGCTTGTAGAAATGTCTTAAACAGCAATAACCTGAAGTATGCGTGTTCTGTTCGAGCTTTAGCTGTCAGACAGATGGCTTCGTATTTGATTCTGAAATGCTTTGGTATATGGAAAAGTTCATGGTTGACTCAAAAACTACAAGGTGCTCAGGTCCTGTGGTTGCAAAGGGTGTACTTAGTTTTTCACTACATAGACTCCTATAAAAACTTTCTTCTTCACATAATTGTAGATGACAGAAATGGGAGTCTAAATACAGAAACTGGTACAAATGCAGGATAGTGGCTCACTTAGCCGATGGTTTGATTTCCTGTCCATTTTTGAACCATTTGATTGGCACGTCGGGGTCAGCCACTTCCACTGTGAGATCAATCTTCTGGCCCTTGTCCACTGAGTACGCTGGATCCAGCTTCTTCAGGAAAGCTGTAAAGAAAAAGGCTTTAAGGGCCAAGTAATACCTAAGTGCCAACCAACAGCAGGCATATGCTAACACACATTCCACCTGTCGTCCAAGCAATAAAACTGCTCCTCCTTAAAATGCTGGCCTTTATATGCTGCTGGTATTTACAGCCTGCTGCATTAGGAGGTCTTCCTGCCTGCTATCTCATTCAAAGCACAAACCCTGTTTTTGCCCCATAAACCCGTTCCTTTCTCTACCCTCGTCCCTTACCGTCACTCTTTTTGGACTCAGCCTTCATCTTCTTCAGCCTCTTCAGCATACCCCTCAGGTCTGTGATGCCATATTGAAAGGCAATCTTCTCATAGTCACAGGGCCTAGCATTCTTTAGGATTTCCCATACATCCACTTCTGGTTCCTCCTTCCTCGCCTTCTTCTGCCTGGCGGTGTTTAAGATTGATTGTGAATGAGATAGTAAGTGCAAACCAAGTTTAAGACACATGAAGATGGAAGATGCTTCTCTGAAAATGTAAATGATCTTGCCTTTTCTTGAGCAGTGCGCTGAAGTCTAGCTCTCCAGCATCCTCATCTGCATCTCCACTGGAATGAAAAGAAATTCAATTCTGGGTTTATTTTATTTCTTTTTTTTTTATCCTGTGCTATTTACATTATTTTTAAATTAGGTAGCAAGAAAAGACATTAATAACATATGTACATTCAATAATATATCCTCTTTTATTCCATATTACACGTAGGAAATTCTAATACACAATAATACTGAAGATGGTCGAACAGTGAACTTCTAATAAATTTGTGCCTGTGGTTAACGCTTACCCGTTTGTCATCGTGCATTCAGAACGATGCAAAAAAAATAGGGGCAGTGAGAACATAGAGTGAAACACAAGCTCTGCTCATAACACACCAGCAGCATGTAATAAAATAAAAGTCTGTTTATATAAGACTCTGTTAGGTCTCTGAAGTACACAAAAACCCCAAACAGAGGACCATGTGAGAACACAGATGTCCAGCAGAGTTGGATCAGCATTAAAGTTTCTTATTGTAAATTCTGTGTTTCAAAATTCCAAAAAGTTATTTAGCTATCAATACAATTTGAGCATGAAAAAAAAAGCTATAACTGTGCAAACCACCTATGTATTTTGTTAAAGCACTATCAACTATAGTACAGTTAGGCCATACTTTTGTCTAGTACCAGTTTGTACCACAAGACAGCGCAGTGAATCAGTAAGACAAGTCATTAAGATTAAAATTGTTATTTACAGAAGCAGCCTGACTAAATGCAAAGCCTCCGGAGGAAATCTGAAGTGTAAAGTTGTAAAAGGAAGGCAGATTGTACAGAACTCCATGTAGCTCTTGGCTCCCTTATTCTATGAACGCCTTTGTATATTAAGGTCCCTTAAAGCCAGACTGTGCTTAACAGTTGTGGTTGACAAGATGTGGTTGACAAAAGTGCAACTTTGGGCAATGTTCTCACCTGATTTTACCCAAAGTGTTCTGAGTTAATGTATGACCATGGCTATGTTGTAGATGATTCCCTTTCCCTAAGAGTGAAAAAAGTGTCTAGATATAACTGCAGTCAATAATCACAGTCAGATTGTGCAAATTCTGGAGTATGGTTAAGTCGTGATGTGGTTAAAGACAACATATGTAAGAATGAGACATAAGCATAGTGAAAGGGAGCAGATACTCAAAAAACGACAGTCACATGCAAACTATTTTGTTGAATACAAGTGGGGGGAATTATGCATCTGTAACCATGCATAAAACCCTTTATTACCTTACAGATGCACATTTGCAAGTATAAAGTGATGGTGAATATGTCATGTGCTGTGGCATAATCAGTCACTGTCTCGTGCTCAACAGGGTGACAAGCACTGTGTGTGGCACACGGCAATAAATGTCTACAGGATCGAGTGCTGCTTGTTTTCCACTGTGAATGGTTTTGGCAGCTCCTTTACAGCGTGGAGTGTGTTTTCCTGGCATTGTTGAGGCTCATTGAACCCCTCAGAGAGCAAGATAAATGCCGGTAAATTCAGAGTCATTCTGAGTGATAATGCTCGTCCTATGGATGAACAGTTCATCCAAGGATAACATCCATCCGTGTTATCCTTACCATCCTAATGGAGGTAAATTCTCGTAGGGTGGTAATGTCGTCGATCACCAGGCACACAAGACCACCAAATGATAAAAACGATGAGAGTGAAAGCGATGTCTGCAGTGTGCTGTGGTCACAGCGAGAATCTCAATCTGCTTGAGCACTTCGGAGAGATTCTGCAATAGACAACCTCCATCATTATACACAAAGAAAAGAACGAGTTTGTTTAGACACATTTTTCAGAATCTACACAAAAGTCAAGTTATGTGCAAAAACTAAACTGAAAGTTGGGATGAAAACAGAGGTGAAGAGCTCTGCTTCATTATTTGAGCATGTGGAATAAGAGCAAAGGACGATTAATGATACCTGTTAATGTATAAAATGCATATTGTTGGGTGGCATGGCAAACAGTGATTCACTCTATAAATTCTAATTATGAATGATACAGTAGTGCCGAGCACTACTAGACTGTATAAAAAATATAAAAGACTGAAGCCACAGTGAAGCTTCATTATCATGCATTCTTTTTGATGGCAGCTGAAGGGAACTTCTCTGGTTAGGGTTAGCGCTGGTTTAAGTATTTTCCATTAAAGGGTTATGTTCATTTTGTAAAATAATTTTGTAAATAATGACATAATTTATAGTCAAAAAGATGAGTGGAGCTATTCTATGCATTCAGTGTCTTCGGTTTTAAATGGACCATTAGCTTGTTTGGTTCATTTGTACTAAAATATATTCTGAGGAGATGTTTGCTCAGTTTTTCTGGTAAGTAGATTTTGTTTTAAACTTGTTCTTCACTTGCAAAAAAAAAAAAAAATAGCATTGCTATTAAAATAAAGAAAAGTAACAGATGCACTGTAAGACCCAACTTGGCTAGCTAGCTACCTCTAAGCAGACAAAGATGGTCAAATACCAAAATCAAAGCTTTAAAACTGTAGTCCACAAACCAGAGTGATGGTCGCTAGAACCATCTTTTATTTACAGTATATTTGAAAAACACATCATGTGAGGCTCAAGTGCGTTAAACGGAAGACACGCAACCACTTCGACTTCCATAGCTAGTAACATCAGTATTTTTTTTCCTTGATTTAGCTTGCAGTAATGAGATTTGTTATCACTGCTTATCGTGGCCGACTAAGAAATAAATCAAAATAAAATCCACTGTCAGAGGAATTCTTTGAATTTAGATGTGTGGTGCATCTTGACACGTTGACTGAATCTGTTATTTTGACCTTCATCTCTGTGCAATAGTGCCATGGCATACTATCTAACAAATGCAGATATGCCCGTACGCATTTCACTGATAAGAATAAACATAGTGGTATAATGAGAATTCTTCCTAGAAATGTTTTTAAATGCTGGTGAAACACTGCTGTGTAAACATACAGTATGTATTTTCTGTTTCCCTTTGAAGCCCTCTCAGCTGGCCGACCAGTCAGTGAAGACACAACACAAAGAAAAAATAGCCTGATATGCCTGGGGCACACAGTGAGGAGCTTGTGCTAATTCAGACAGACACAAAAATCTGGTGTTAATAAAACTCCAGAAATTAAGAGAAGAGGATTGTGTATCTTAATGCATGCAGACCTTGTGCGTTAGGTTTGTATCGCATAACACATAATGAGGGAAACACAAACGACCGTCCTATGGGAAACAGGATCGTCTATCCTTATTTTACAGAGCCTAAGCTGCAAGACTTCCACATAACAAGTTGTTTAACGCACTCATACACTGTTTTCTTCCAGCAACATATTGGAGTTTTAACCAACTTTTCACTTTTCATTTATCTCACTAACCTTCTCTCTCCTTCACCCTCCCATTCCCTCCTATCAGCACTCTGCAAATAAGCGCACTGACATCCTGTCTAAACCACAATATGATGCTGTCTTTTTGCATGTTGCCTTTTTCATCTTACCTGCCCATTTTTGCTCACGCTCTAATGAGGGAGGGAAATTATATTTTTGATCACAGATTACAAAAAAGGGAGACTCAAGGTATCGGTGCAAAAGTGTCAGCTGATTAACCAGCACAAGGCACGTGCACATATGCACAATTTACAGGCTGAGAACAGCAGAAATGTCATTTTTCAAAAAATAAAAAAACTACACATTCGCAGGATACATTAGCATAGACCAGCTTCACACAGGCCAGAAGCAGAGACAGAAATAGACAGTGAGAGAAACAGTTACACAGACACAAAAAAGAAATACTCCCTTCTGAGACTGTTACTGAGACATGTGACGAAATACATAAGATCCTAAACCACGAGGGAGTCCAGGTGAAGCAAAACACCAAGGCAGCAGATGCACTGAGACGTGACAGAAAGAGAGAGATGGCAGACTGAGTGACTCGTACAAAGTCGACTACAACTGAGGGATAGACAGGCACACGGGCAGAGACGCTGGTTGAGACTGACAGATGCCCAGAGGCAGCGATCTACAGAGGAGCATATGTGAGACAGTGTGATGGGTGACATGTAGAATAGACCCACGCTGACACTGACACTCACGATCGCTTAAATGCCTCCAAGATGTTGTCCTGCTGGTCCTCTTGTGCAGCTGAAACCAGACAGAAGGAGAAAGGCTGGTGAGAGCTCAGCTAGGTTAATTCATTACTCAGCGGGCTTGAGCAGCAAAGGAATAATGGACTGATGACCTCACTAGGCCACTAAATGATAGGACCTAATGTGTATCGCACTCACTGAGTTATTGCCTGACAAAGCTAGTTACATAGTAATGGTGGATACGCCGAATGGAAGATGACAATAATGTGATTAAGTGTCTGTCTCCAGACCTACCCTGCACTGAGACTTCGAATGTGCAGCTGTCGCACTTGTCTTTGGAGGTGACCTCGCAGCGGTAGCCACCTGCGTCTCCATCCACTACTTTGATGATGCTCATCTCGTAAGTGTAGATCTGACAGAGAGAGAGGGGATGATATGCTAGGAACACGCACAATTAAATGAACACCCAAACACAAAAGCTCAAAACGTACACGCACGTATATAACGTGCTGACAAACACATGCTCGGAGTATGGATAAAGCCATCAGGGTGATACTGACGCCTTGAAATGTTGCTCGGTTAGCTAGTCACTCACTGGACTTTGATTAAATGTTCATCTTTTCCTCCATTTTCTACACAAAGATTAATGGAAAATGGAATAAACTGAGTCTTTTCCAGCATATCTGAGAACTTGGTAAAGAAGTTGTGATGTTAAGGAAGTGATATTAAGCAAATCTGCAATGTTCATTTCCCACACCTCACACACAATACCACTCCAAAACTAAATAGCATGTCTGGGAAGAAGTGTCGTTAAATGGTAAGAGAACGAAGGGCTAAAACCAGATCATTTCTGCTAGTTTTTATGCTGTTGATTTTTGCAAGATGTACAAAAATTGACTGAAATAAACAAAACTTTGTGGGTGTGATCTGGAAAGCATAAAATCTATTAATTGCAAGATTTATTTTCAGTTGTTCAGTAATGCAATTTGGTGATAATGTTTGCAGGACTTTGCACAGACATGCCTTAATGCATTTATTTACAGTAGTATAATCCAACAGATTCAACATGTTTTAAATGAGAAGCTTTTTGTGCCGTGCTGGAATAAATGTGGTTTCACAGGATTCAAAAAGTGAATACATATTGAAGCTCATTGATATTTGCTACCACTCAGTTGATCAGTGAAAACAGCTGAGCTGAATTCAGTCGCAAAGTTTGGATCTTTCGTCAAAACCTTAAGTTTACCCAGAGTTTTGTAATGCAATGAGCAGGCTCACTTGCATGCAGTGAGGATATTTAAGACTTGATATTTAGCTATTAGCACGTTCACATTTTATGCCTGAAACTTACAATTGAAATTTAACAGGTAATACAATGCAGGTCACTAAGGAAAAACGTGTATTCCCCAACCTTTTGGCAAGTGGTTGCTGAAGGTTGTTGGCTGTAGCTACATTGCAAAAAGGGTGTTTCACCAAAAACCTCCTTGTGATTGTTTTGGTTTGTAGCAGGTCAGCCACAGTTTGCACAGAACAGTGACTGCTGTAAAAGGAGACCTTTGACTGTCAAAGTAAAAGTTGTGCCTTACCGCTGAAACCAACATGTTTCAAAAGGTGCAACTTTTACTTTGAAGGTGAAAGGTTTCTGTTTCCATTTTGCATCCCACACTTCAGTTTCACAACTGCTTAGTGAATTGTTGGTAACTGTTTGTGGACCAGTTGATGAAACTGCCAGCAACTGTGGCAGTCTGCTAGTAATCAAAGCAATTGCAAGGAGATTTTTGGTTTAGTACTGTGTACCTCCTTGCTACCAATACCACCTATGGACAGCAAGTAACTGCCTGCAAACTGTTGCCAATCAATCAGGGAACATACATTTTTTTCATTAGTAACCAGACGTGGTCAGGCAGTTACCATCCAGTCTCAGGCCTGTGTGGCTGGGGTTTTAGCTTGCTAACAATTGCATTATAAATGTAACAAGTATTACATTTATAGCTGAGGTTAACAAGAATTTAAATTCTGATTCTACTTTTCTACAAGAGGAAAAGTAGTATATTTATTAGAGTACTGCATTTAAAAATCAAAAATGCTTTTTCTTGAGCTTTATATTTTGTGAACTAAAAATGCATTATCACAAGTGTAGAAGCATGCTATATGGTCCTGCACGCCTGTCCAAAGGTTCAGGCAGAGGACATGTGACAACCAAGCCACATGACTTAGTTGCAGTATCCCAACCTCACCGAAGCCGTTCATCTCAGGGGACATAAGTGCGCTAGATATGCAAGCAAATACATCATATACACTCCTTATGCATTGCCAAGAATCTACATACAGTGGCTTGCAAAAGTACTGGGCCCCCTTGAACTTTTCCACATTTTGTCACATTACAGCCACAAACATGAATCAATTTTATTGGAATTCCACGTGAAAGACCAATACAAAGTGGTGTACACGTGAGAAGTGGAACCAAAATCAGACATGATTCCAAACATTTTTTACAAATAAATAACTGCAAAGTGGGGTGTGCATAATTATTTAGCCCCCTGAGTCAATACTTTGTAGAACTACCTTTTGCTGCAATTACAGCTGCCAGTCTTTTAGGGTATGTCTCTACCAGCTTTGCACATCTACAGACTGAAATTCTTGCCCATTCTTCTTTGCAAAACAGCTCCAGCTCAGTCAGATTAGATGGACAGTGTTTGTGAACAGCAGTTTTCAGATCTTGCCACAGATTCTCGATTGGATTTAGATCTGGACTTTGACTGGGCCATTCTAACACATGGATATGTTTTGTTTTAAAACCATTCCATTGTTGCCCTGGCTTTATGTTTAGGGTCGTTGTCCTGCTGGAAGGTGAACCTCCGCCCCAGTCTCAAGTC
>VVHJ01027579.1:0-13117 GCA_015107715.1 Tylochromis polylepis
GGGAAACACACAGCATGAAGAGGGTACGACGCGACAAAGAGCAAGGAAAACACAGGGCTTAAATACACTCAGGGATAACGAGGGAATGGGACACAGGAGGAGAGCACAGCTGGGAGTAATAAACATGACGAGACAAGGGGAAGCAAAACTAAACACACTGACGAAAGACATGACACTAAAAAGTAAAACAGGAAGCACAGGACAGAGACACGGACTTGACACTAAACAAGGGGACACAGAACACAGAGACAGAGGAGACACATGAGACGCGACTGGGGAACAAAATAAAACATATAATACATAATCAAGGAAAAACTAACTTAAACGCAAAACACTGGGTCACAGACCCAGTACCATGACACTCCTGGGTAGTCTGTGGCATTGTGTTCATACACCTAAACTCTCTTTTCAAATAGTTATAGTGTGTTAATCTGACACATCCATTCATGTTTTGGCATGAGCTGCAGCACAGGCTGATTACTGGTTTTCAAATATTCATTCCATTCAATAGATGTAAATGTTGATGTTCTTTCACAAAAATTTTAATTTATGCCTCAGTTCATTAAGTATACAGTATTTGTAAAACTTGTGGAATGTGTTTGTATAATGACATTATAGATTTCATTACTAATTTAGGTGCCTGGCCACAGGTATACAAGAAACGCACACCATGGCATGCATATACAAATCAAGATCCTACATGTCAAAAACAGCTTAGATTTGCATTGACAGTTTTAGACACTTACTGCAAATTTTAGGGACCTGGGGGTCCATGATAGCATCTAAATGTTTGAACAAAGCAATGTATTTCTTTCAGTTAGTTAGTTTTAAGCTGTGCCATAGCTGTTTTGTCCTACTGAAAGCACATAATTGAAAATAACAATGCAAGTAGAAGGATAGAAACCAGTGTTAGAAAGGAATCATTTGCATATTAAGTTATTCTTCAACCCGATGGATTCATAACAATCACAGTTAAAAATAAGATTATCATGGTCCTGGGTCTGTGACCCAGCATTTGTGTTTGGACTGTGTTTCTCTTGCTCTCTCTGTTCCCTGTAGTTAGTCAGCCTACGTCTCAGTGTGTCTTTCTCGTGTTTCCTGTTTTATTTTGACAGTCTCTTGTCTTGTGTGCATCATGTTCAGTTTTGCGTCCCAGTATTGTCTGTTAGATTATTGTCCAGTCGTGTTTCCCAGGTGTTTCCACTCTGCCTTGATTCCTTGTGGTTGTATTGTCTGCATTTCCTTGTGTGTTTTGTTGTGCTCTCCCTCTTTCTCTGGCTGTGTGTTAGACTCCTAGTGTATTCCCAGTTTTAGTTTGTATTCTCTAATTCCAGCAAAAAAGCTGTGTTTGAGTTTAGTTTTGTCTCCGTGTCCTGCATTTTGGCCCCTTCCTGCCTTGGCTCACACTGCCATTATGTCTTTGCCCCTTTATAATCATAAACTTTAGATCTATCACTTGTATTTGTTCATGTAAATCTACCATATCTCACAATGCAGTATTCAGGTTACAGAATAATTATAAATTCTAAATAGTAATAAGTAGCCTGCTGATATTTTTTGTACGGATCAGTTTGAGTATGAACAACATAACAGAGCAGTGGTCTGTCCAGAATATAGATTAGATGATATTTTTAGCATAGCTAATCTCAGTGGGAACTGAACCCAAACCACTGCAGGTCTGACTCAATGATTCCTGAAGAGCAAACATGCTGTGGTTTGGTGTCAGTGACTCAGATCCACAAATCAACATGTGACTTGCTTGTGTTGTGAACTTTATCTCACTGTAACAGCTTTGGCCTCATATACTAAGACTTGTTCAAGCCTTTCTGTTTGTGCTTTTTTGAGTCAATTAAACTTTATTTCTATAGCAGCTTTGAACATGCCATTAGTCCAAAAGTATGCAAGTGACTGACAATCTAACAGAAGTAAAACCTTTAAGTGTTAATAGGTGTAAGGTCAATGTTTACTTTCATTTGTAATAAAATAGGCTATAGAACATTATGCATTTACAGACATTACACAAATTCACAGTCTCTTGAAACATTCACATTTGAAACAGGTGGATGAGAGACAGAGCTGTTGGCTCATTGGGATTACTTAAACACACACTGATATAATTATTTGAGACTTGTCCAGGGTTGATATGAGGATCTATCACTGTAATATTTTACATCACAGAACAGAAAACATAAAACTCAATTACTCAATTTCCCTCTGGGATTAATAAAGTTTCTCTGATTCTCATGAAAATGTTATAGGTTCACTTCAGGATACATGTGCTTTTAAGACATTTCATATGCAATGAATCTGCATATCATAGTAAATATTAACTTTATTTATATCAAACACTTGCATATTTACCAATCGGTTTACACTGGAAATTTAGCATCTCTCCCTCGAAATCTGTCAGTGCCATGCATTGATGCCTCATGTTTTAACCCCTCTGCCACCCCAGCATCCACTTTTAGGCTCCATTAGTATATATATATATTTTTACTTCTCAATTTCACGTTTGCAGTCATTGACATTTGTGAGGAATGATAACTTTAGAACCTAGATGAAAAAAGCCAGTCATCTTCTTCTACTGTAAAGTAAAGAGCTCAAATTTCTGCATCCTCTGCTAGCTAATGCTAGAGTAAAACACAAACCTGGAGGACACAAAAACATGGATGAGGCATATCTAATTTTCTAACATTTAACATTAGTTAGCTATGGAACAACAGGCCTGATGATGGACTATTTAAGGGCATTGGTGAGACAACTGCCAATTTTTATTTGTGACACAAGTGCCATTTCTTTTTTTGTGATTTTATGTGTAAAAGGTAAAATTTCACATTAAAAGATCTATTTGTTTTATAGGATCTCTAAGGCCTTGCTGTCTCTCCAGTTATTTTACTTTCATGACTTCTTCCCTTCATCAGGTTTTCATCCTTACTATTTCTTTGTTGCTTTTTTGTTCTTCATATGACTCCTGTTCCTTTTATAGATGGTTTGTTGTTTATCATTTTCTGTTCATTATCTTATATCCTTGCATTTATACTTTCATGCAGGAGCCTCTGAAATAGAGAGAAGGCTTCATCAGAAGCTTTTTGAAAACTACAACATGAAAGTGAGACCAGCTCATTACTGGGAGGAGAAGGTGACGGTGCGGGTGGGGATGACCCTCTCTCAGCTTGTCAGTTTGGTAAATGAACAACATAAACAATGTGCAAATATGTGCTCAGACATACAAACAAAACATTCTACATCCTTCCAATTTAGGATTCAAGGTAAGGCTAGCTTTATATGTACTGGTTTAAATTGAATTTTTAACTATTTCAAAATCTAAAAATATTACAGCACAATAAATGAAATGCCAAACCCCATCTCATTTGAAACTTTCTGAAACTGCAAAAAGACTATCCAAACTTACTTGGCCCTACGTGACCTCTCAAATCAAATGGAAACTCTCTGACAAAGTGAAGTAAGCTAAAAGATCTCAAACAGCAGCACATCATGCCACGATCTAATGAAACCATTGACATACAAAGTCATTGACATCTATCAGTCTGGAAAGGGTTACAAAGTCATTTCTAAGTGGTTGGCCTACCAAAATTGCTCCAAGAACATATTGACAACTCATCAAGGAGGTCACAAAAGAACCCAGAACAGCATGTAAAGACCTGCAGGCCTCACTTGTCTCAGTTAAGTTCAGTGTTCATGATTCAACAATAAATAAGTGACTGAGCAAAAATGGTGCTGAGACAAAAGTTGAACTCTTTGGAATCTAGTTACATCTGTTGTAAAACTAACAGAATTCATGAAAAGAATCATACCAATAGTCAAACATGGTGGTGGTTGTGTGATGGTCCAGGGCTGCTTCAGGACCTGGATGACTTGCTGTAATTGATGGAACCATGAATTCTGCTCTCGACCAGAAGATCTTGAAGGAAAATGTCTGGACATCAGTTCATCCCCCTAATGCTAAAGCATACTTGAGGTTAATGATCCAGAATACATCCAACAAGTCCAACTCTGACTGGCTCAAAGAAAGCAAAATGAAGGTTATGGAGTGGATTAGTCAAAGTCTGAACTTAAATCCAATTGAGATGCTTTGGCAAGACTTTAAACGTGCCGTTCATATTTGAAAACAATCTATTGTGGCCGAATTAAGACAACTCTGCAAAGAAGAGTGGATCAAAATTCCTCCACAGCGATGTGAAAGACTCTTTGCTAGTTATCACAAATGGTAAACGAGGATGGCATAAACAGTTACCCTAAGGGGCAATTACTTTTCTTTACATAGCACCAGCTAGATTTTGATTGCTGTTTCCCCTTAATAAATGAAATAATCTTTTAAAAACTGCAATTTGCATTTATTATCTTTGTCTAATATTAAATCTAGTTTATTGACTGGAAATATGTAACTGTGAAAAAAATATGAAAAAAAGGAAGGAAGCATATATTTCATAGCATTGTATGCTTTTTCACCATGTCTAAAATGCATTCCAACCCTATCTTTTACCTAAAATGTAGTTTGATTGCTGAGTTTGAATAGAACCATGCAGAGGGGTACAGGATCACCATTCATCTGTCTCAATTAGTTTCAGTAGAGGAGGTCTGAAAGTAATGGTACTGTCATACACAACAAGATATGGTGGCATCACTAATGTATGTACCTTCACCCCTCTCTCTGTTATTATCCCACTGTAGAATGAGAAGAACGGTGAGATGACGACTAACGTGTTCATGAATCTGGTATGAGCATGAAAACATTCATCTTCATCAGTGAGCCTTGTTCTGACTCCTCTCTCCTGTGCTCCTTCGCTCTGCCCTCAAATGGACTTGTCACTTTTCATAACTACAAATTATTTCATGTTTTATCTCTCTTATTCTCTGACTCACTCTCTCAGTTCTGTCCCTTGCCTTCACTGATTAGAATTCAGGATGGCTGGTCTGTTTGTGACAGTATATGTGCTTGATTCTGAATGTTTATGTCAGTGGGATTAAATGACTTGCCAAAGGCTGGAGAATCAAAGATGGGAATGACAGGGACATCACCTGTTCTCTGTTCGGCTGTTTACTCTTTTTCTTTTTCATGATTCACTTTGCCTTTCTCCTTTTGTTCATCCCTGCAGGCGTGGACAGACTACAGGCTATCCTGGAACCCAGCTGAATATGACAACATCAATGTTCTGAGAATTCCTCCCAACAAGGTGTGGCATCCTGACATCTACCTCATAAACAAGTGAGTGCCCTGACTGCGCTCACACTTACAAAATCATGTATCATGGTAACAGAGTGCCTGCCCCAAAGACGAGGTTGGCCCACCACATTTGGCCAAGACTTAAAATATCTCAACTACTGAGTAGAATGCCAATTCAAGTTTCTTTCTGGATGATTTATAAGTTCAATGATCCCCTGAACTTTTTAATTTGTCTGTTTGGATTATAATCAAATCAAGCACAGTATTAGTTTAGACACGCCACAAAAAGGGCAGATTGATCAACACCAACACTGGTATTGGTATCGGATTGATACTGTGATAGGATAGATACTTTGTTTCAATAAATGTCACATTTCTCTTCCTTCAGTAATGACGGCCAGTTTGATGTGGCTCTGTACGTCAATGTCTTGGTTTACAGTGACGGCACTGTTAACTGGCTTCCACCTGCCATCTACCGCAGTTCCTGCTCTATAGAGGTACAGTCTTAGCTTTCATCTTTTGCAACCTTGTTTCCACTGATGGTTCCTCCTTGGAGCCTTTTTGAGAGTCATCTTCAAGAAGTCTAAGAAATGGAGCACTGTTGCAAAATTTCAGTGAGAAAAAGATCATATGGGACTTTCATTTAACAATCTATAGGTGGCATACTTCCCATTTGACTGGCAAAACTGCAGCATGATTTTCCGCTCATACACCTATGATTCCTCTGAGGTTGACCTGCAATACTTTCTGGATGATGACGGCAAAGAGATCCATGAGATTGTAATAGACGAGAACGCTTTCACTGGTTGGTGCACGTAGTGACACTATTCAGTATTTGTCCTGTTTTTGTGAACCTTTACGTGTTTACTATACGTACATTTCTTAAGCTATTTAGTGGCTTCATTTTTCATTTACCAGACTGTGTCTTATTTAGAATAAATCATCTTAATACTTAGCTTCTTCTCCTTGCGCCTCACCTTGGACAGAGAATGGCGAATGGGCCATTTGTCACAAACCAACAAGAAAGAACGTTAAGGAGGACCTGTATGAGGACATCACCTTCTATCTCATCATAGAGAGGAAGCCTCTTTTCTACATCATCAACATCATTGTGCCCTGTATCCTCACCAGCGTGTTAGCTATATTTGTCTTCTACCTGCCTCCTGGAGCAGGTCAGAACATGCGACATGTTGTGACATTATGACTACACATCATTGCTAAGAGGGAGCATAGGAAGTGAACCACTGCTTAATCTTATGACAAGAAGCATGTGTCTAATTTGAACTGCTTTGTAAGTCAGGGTGACCTTTAAAGAATTGTATTGATCTACTATACATTGAAGGAGAATGACTTGGAGAATGAGGGATCATTGTTACTCACTGTCCTTTTGCAGACACATTTCATAATAATGCTTCACTGCCAATGAAAAAAACAAACAAAAAAGCAAAACATATTAAACAGAAAGCTTGAGGGTTTTTACCAGTGTATAACAATCCTAGCAGGCTGCTCGGCCTAAGATAGCACTGAGTAAAAAATAGCAGTTTGATATGGTACCACAATGTATAACCCATATTCCAGTTTCAGCCACTGGTTCTAACAAATTAGAACCAATTGCTGAACCCTGGAATTGATGAAAACCAATCTGAGTGTGATAAACATCTGCGGCGTGAACCTGCTTTAGGCAATCTATCCCAGCATCCCAACATGGGCTGAGTGCAACTGTGCAGTTTATACTGCAAATGAAGCCCCCCCCCCCCTTTTTCCCCATGAAGTTTCTTGATAACAAGTTTCTTAATGTCTTGAATTCTGCCCTTGTTAGCATAACACTGTCTACAGGAGAAAAAAAAACCTTACTGTCATAATTAATTTGTCAACTTGTCCCTTTTCTTTGCAGGAGAGAAAATGACTCTTTCCATTTCTGTCCTCATTGCTCTGACTGTCTTCATGTTGCTGCTGGCTGACAAGGTCCCAGAGACTTCCCTCGGCATCCCAATTATTGTCAACTATGTCATGTTCACTATGATCTTGGTGACCTTCTCTGTCATCCTAAGCGTGGTAGTCCTCAACCTGCACCACCGAACACCCAGCACACACATCATGCCAAACTGGGTCCGAAAGGTATTCAATAGTCATCTAAAATGTTTATGTAAGAATTCGCTGAAAATCATGCATCACATATAAAATAATTCTTATAATTATTGTTAAACTTTGGGGATATTATAAAGGTTATTTTATATGTAATTTAACTGTCCTGTTATGTGAGTTTCTCAGGTGCAGCAATGTGTTCTGTGTTCCTGACCCAGGGCATGTTTAGTTACGGTTTTCTCTCACAGATCATGGTTCAATGAGGATATATCACTTGTTTTTTTCACAAAAAAAGTATATTAAAAGTTTTTTTTAACGTACATTGGAAAGACCTACATATAAAATATAATCGTTTTTCATGATGCTAATTTTAAAAAAAAAATGCATTTAGCATTTTGATTTTTTTAATGGGGCAATAATAGCTGTCACCTTATCTGTCTCCCAGCGCTCGTTATCAAATGGGAGAAAATATTAAGTCTCCAGAGACATTGTGGTACACAATATATGTTTCTGCATCCCACAGACAGGCTGTTGATTCATCCTTTGACTGAGCATGAGGACCCCCAAATATCCATGTAAATGAATTTTATCCAGCCATATGTCATATGTAGTTGCAGAGTGTAACATTGTTATGACTCCCATGAAGAGAATCTTTATATGTTTTGCTCCTTTCCTGCTGTGTGTCCAAGAAACAAATAGTGTTTGACACTTCTGTCCCCTTTTAACCTCCACTTTGACTGCCGGGTCAAATTGACCCAAACAGTATCTATGTAATATAAACATGCAGGGGGGTAGTTACAAATATATGAAATGAACCATTTTCATTTTATATGCTGATTACACTTATGAAGCCATGCAGAAGAAGTTTCATATTAAAAAAAAAAAAATACTTTTAACTATTTATTGAGTTTAGAATGGGTCAATTTGACGGCCAACATATTAGGAGGGTTAAGAAGACTTTGCCTTTATTTTTCTCCAACTGTAAGCTCACATTTACACAGCTGGGCCATCTGTGACTACCCTAGCCCCACCTCTAATCCTAATCTTAGGCAATCAGAATATTTCATTTGTGTTTTAAGCAAATTGTTCTTTTAAGTCTTGCAAACAGGGATCAAAGAACAACTTTTCCCATTCCCCTCCCCCCCAGAAGTAGTTCAGGGTTAGGGTTCCCAACTATGATGGCTTAAACCTTAGAGAGTTAATATTATCAAAAACTGCAGCGGAGTGTACAGTGTTATGTTATGATTATACACATGAAATGTGATTGATAATTAATGAATAAAGGTTCTTCATTATGTTTTACTGCAATACCAAGAATAGCAGAACAGCAGAATAAGCAGGTTTTTGCAAGTGAGAATTTGCTTAACCACTTTCCACAGATTCATTAAAAAGAGCTTTGTGCACACTATAATATACTGTATCTATAATTTGAAAGTATGTAAGCATATAGTAAAAAATACAAAGGTTAGTAGGAATTTTTGTTGGCTAGGACATAAAAATGCTGCAGCTGCAGATAGAAAAAATGGATAAAAATGAATGTGTGTTGACATTCAAAGTTAACAATCTAGTTGCAATTTGCTTCTGAATTCTTGCTGACTCTTATTTTTGGGCATGTTGCAAAAGTGTATTAACTTAAGGCAGAAAGAATTAATTGTCTGAAATGTGACATTATATGTAAAGCCACACAATAAAACAGATACCTTCTTCAAAGGCTGGACTTGTAATTTATGCTTGGGTTAAGTCGAGTCAGCGAGACACAAAAGTACAAACCTCTGTCAAACCACTGAATTCTTCACCTTAATTTTTCAGGTGTTCATACACTTCCTGCCTAAATACATTGGCATGATGAGGCCAAAACCAGAGGAACCCTTGTTGGAAGAGGAATCTGCTGATGACACACCTATTCAAAGCTACAATGGGCGACAGCCGGGAGGAGAGTATTTCATTCGTAAGATCAACCCTGATCTTGTCTTACCTTGGCGAGGCAGGTATGACAAAGAAAAAAGCAATCTTTTAAAGCCGTGAGCTTGTCTAAATGAAATTGTATGAGTATCCAGGAATACCCACTTCATTTTCTTCTTATTAATAATTTGCAAAACCTTTGTCTATCTATTTGTGACCTTCCTTAACAATCGAGCCAATCTACTTCAAACTTCCTTGGTTTATTGCCAGGGGACAGTAGTTGGCTTGTTGTCATTTTGATTAGCTTATCTCAGATTTTGTGCAAAAGTCATGTGACTACTGCCTGCTCTGGCATTTGTGGAAGAAGCTTAACTCTAATCCATATATATACTTGTACAGGTATGGTTGTAAGGCTCTCTCTGAAACAAAATGTATTGACATTGATCCTTACAAAATTAATAATTAAATAATTCATTTTTAAAAAATTAATAATTAAGTAAAATTAATCATTTTAAGTTAAGGTGAAATTAACCCTATTGTGACAGCAACCAAAAAGTACTTTTGGCAAAGAATACAAACAGATTTTCATGGGCGCCAGTTAGAATCAATATTTTCTATTTCCCTGATAACCAAAATTTAAGTGAATCATTTTTAATATGAGTAAAAAAAAATACATACTGTGCTAGCATAGGGTTAGGGTTGAATGCCACAGGTTGATTACTAATGATGGCTTAGACCTTTAAGGATTAAAGGCTTAGAAGTTTTAGTTTTAACATTCCCAAACCTATTAAAACAAAAACCATCACAACTATAAAGGTGAAACCTTTCCCCCAAACCTAAGCTAAATTCTAACTTTAACTATTAAACCAAATCTTAACCAGCTCAAAGGTCTGTGAATGGTTGTGAAAAAATGAGGGTGCAGCCAAAAAAGGTTTTCCATTTTTTAAAAAACTTTTTTTGTCATAAATATAGCTACACGTTTTTATTTTTATAGATTTTCTTTTTTGCTCGTGATAAATAACTTTAAACATTCACTCAGTCTCAGAGAAAGCTGCAACCCATAATGAACTGCCCTCTTTTCAAAAAGCTATCAGGATATGTAAACTCTAACTGAGACACATCAAAAACTTTTCTTTCAAGTTTAAATTTAATTTTAATTTAATATATTTTTTTTCTAATCATAAATAACTAAGAAATAGAAATAAGTAGAATCTGTGTTATGTATACCAGCAAAGTTGGTGAGACAGTCTCTGAGTTTTCCACAGCAGAAAACTTTTACAAATATTCATTTTTCTTCAGGCAAAAATGTGACATGTTTGATGGGATTAAATGTATTGGTTTACATTATCAAATAAAGATAGACTGCCAAAATGTTCTAGCGCCTGTCAAGAATATTAAGAATCACAGCGCTGAAGTATTGACCCTGAGGCTAATTCATCCTGATTCAGCCTCTTTCTAAGCTGAGATGTGCAGGTCCTGATGGGGAAAGCTATTTCTATTAACATTAATAAAAGCCAGTGTGGGCATGAATCTCCTTTGTAGACTGTGCCAAAGTGTGAATGTTGGATCTGGTGCCAGATCAGCTATTATAGTAAAGTACACTGTGTGTTGGAGTTGGCAGAATTATAGCCATCATTGCAGGAGCTCAGAGAATCTGTCAAGACTGCAACAGTAAATGCATCTCCTTGAGTCTTCTAATATCATATCTAATAAGATTGTGTTAAAGGTGTTTTTAAGAAGACACCTTAAACCATTTTGAATTGTAATACTAATTCAGAATGTATTGGATGCTTCAAAGACATGCCTAAAATGCAGAATACATATTCAAATGCCCACAAGTCAGATTTTCATAATATATTTTGGAATCAAAATACAAATTTGTATTTTTATTGATGCTGAAGGGGTTATAATAGGGTATTATTGTAGTATTGTAGGGTCTTAACCTTACAATATAAAGCACCTTGAGGCAACTGTTGTTGTGATTTGGTGCTGTATAGAATTGAATTGGGATTCCAGTAAGGTGGTCCACTTCTTCAGTCCTGACTGAAATATTATAATAGCTATTACATTGATGAACTGTGGAACTTGCAATGATAATCATGATCAGATGATGAATTTGAGCAAGTTTTGGTAATTATTTTACATGTTTTGTGAAATGTATCAACAATTCGATCCAAATGCTCAGCTTTGTGTTTGGAAAAATCCTGTTTTGATAAAATGACTAGAATGTGCATGTTGAATAATTTAGTTTTAGGATTGTTCATGTTTTGATTCATTCTGTCATTGGTAGTAGTTAAGAATGGGTGAGGTAAACTATTCGAGATAACGAGAAAGAGTTGTTGCTTCAAAACATGATGTCTTTATGTTACCTGTTTCATTCTGACTAATCAGCTGGTACCTTGCCTGATGGGTCTTGCTTCACAAACAGCTTCACAGTCCCCTGAATGAGATCTTGTACTGGACATCTCTCATCCTGTTCCAAAGGCATCACATTCAGCCCCAGCTAAGCCCCATACCCACATACACAGTCGCCAGCCACTAAGCCTCTGTTTAGGTTTGGCATTAGGGGCTAATCCCACAGAAAGGAGCTCGAGGGACAGTGAAGAATAGATGAGTGGAAGGGAAAGCTGGTGCTGAGTGATAGAGGCATAGGAGGCTTTTGTCGTGTTAGATGTGGGAGAGATGGTGGCTGTGCTATCATAGAAATACAGACATGGTTCATCTATGTCTGTTGTCTCATCCATTTCTCTTCATGTTCTTACTGTGTCAAATGAAGCAACACACTGTAACTTGATTTTACCTATCAGTTGATTTCAGTGATCAAATATTTGTGTATTTCCAAAAATATTCCGGCAACTGTAATTGCACCTGTAATGCAAGCCAAAACTTAATTTTCCATGTATAGGCTTGTATGGGCTACACGGGGGTAAGAGTTAACTCTGTGGGTACAGCCCTGGTAAGACTTACTGCTTATTGAATAAGAATTTTGTGGATGTTTGTTGATATGAGACAATTTTACACTATATGTGCATCTCTGTGTGCTTTTTAGTGCATAAAAGTCATACAATTTTTTTTGCCCACATCTTGAAGTGAGTATGCAGTTTTTGGTTTTTTTTTTGTTTTCTTTTATGTTTTTCCCCTCTAATAAGATTTAAACTCAATATAGATATATTTACATGAAGGTATAGTTACAGTGCCAATGTACAGTATTTACGTGTGTGTGTGTTTGTCACAGGGAGAAGGACTCCATGAATCTGTGGTAATGAATACAAGCTGTGGAATGTGGGTGGCGTGTGGACCACTACTTACCTCTGAAATGAACTGTGGGCACACAAATAACCACACACACACACACACACACACACATGGATACATACACCAGCATCAGCCTTCCTATGGGAGTTGGTTCATTTTTACTGTCCTATCCATCTGATGTCATGTTGTCTTTCTGTAACATGTCCTGCTTCCACACTGACGCTGTCCTCATTCTGGTGCTAGTTATCGACCCTTACACTGAGCTACTATAGACCATAGACTGTACAGTCGTGGCCAAAAGTTTTGAGAATGACACAAATATTAGTTTTCACAAAGTTTGCTGCTTCAGTGTTTTTCGATCTTTGTGTCAGTTGTTTCTGTGATGTACTGAAGTATAATTAAAAGCATGTTTATGCAAAAAGTCAGTATTTGCAGTGTTGGCCCTTCTTCTTCAAGACCTCTGCAATTCGCCCTGGCATGCTGTCAATCAACTTCTGGGCCAAATCCTGACTGATGGCAAATCATTCTTTCATAATCAATGCTTGGAGTTGGTCAGAATCAGTGGATTTTTGTTTGTCCACCCACCTCTTAAGGATTCACCACAAGTTCTCAATTGGATTAAAGTCTGGGGAGTTTCCTGGCTATGGACCCAAAATTTCAATGCTTTGTTCCCCGAGCCACTTAAGTGAT
>VVHJ01027581.1:0-14481 GCA_015107715.1 Tylochromis polylepis
ACGACTAACACGACTAAATTTCTCAATAACTTTATCCCTGACCTGTCTGGTGTGTTCTTTGGACTTCATGGTGTTGTTGCTCCCAATATTCTCTTAGACAACCTCTGAGGCCGTCACAGAGCAGCTGTATTTGTACTGACATTAGATTACACACAGGTGCACTCTATTTAGTCATTAGCACTCATCAGGCAATGTCTATGGGCAACTGACTGCACTCAGACCAAAGGGGGCTGAATAATTACGCACACCCCACTTTTCAGTTATTTATTTGTAAAAAATGTTTGGAATTATGTATGATTTTCGTTCCACTTCTCACGTGTACACCACTTTGTATTGGTCTTTCACGTGGAATTCCAATAAAATTGATTCATGTTTGTGGCTGTAATGTGACAAAATGTGGAAAAGTTCAAGGGGGCCGAGTACTTTTGCAAGCCACTGTATTTTTAGAATATTATTTTGTTTCCAAATGTAAATCAGTCTTAAATTATGAGCATCCTTTATGTGTGTTTGGATTTTACTGAGTTTTTAGTCTCCTCGGAAAGGAAGAAATGCACTACAGCAGCAGTTTCGTTAAACAATCTAGCCAAAAGTGTCTCGTAGCAACCACTGCTGTTCCAGCTGCAAAATGTGTTGGTGAAAGCGTCAAACTGCAATATTTCATTGTAAAATTCAATTAAAATGTGTACAACCTAAAATCAGGGCTTTAAAATTGAGGTTATATGAACCTCTGTGTATGTGCGCTTCTACCAGCTTCAGAAGCGGTATGGTTGCTTCTTATCTAAGTGGGTTTTTTTTGTCTTAGACCTTGTGCTTCAGGTGACATTAATGAGGAAATCCTAGAATAATAGAGGTCTTCAATGCAGATGTCCAGAGAGATGTGTATTTTGTGCAGTGTTCAAGTTACTTCAAATTTTAGCTACATCCAGTGAATATTAATTAGCACTTAAACAATCAGCACCTTATTTCAGACGGATGTTTAGCTAGCATCCCCCAAGGCTGAAAATGCTATGAATCTTTTTTTTTTTTTGTATTTATTGTCTCACATAAAAGACTACAACAAGTAGAGCATAAACACACACTTCAACCCCTAATTGTTTCTGTTTTGCTTGTGCATGAGTATTTATCAGTGCCCGGAGCCAGACAATATGACTGGCAGTGTTATCCAAGCACAGACTTCTTGTTCATAAATTTTATGATTAATACAGATTGTGTTGTAATCTGGGGAAGCATCCTGGCATGAAGGTTGAGGATTATACATTTTTCATCTCAGAAACTAATTGAAAAGACCCATGATGTTGCTCTTATCACTCATATCCCCAGCTGAGCAATGGCCAGGGTGAGATATGACTGACAGAAAAAAGGGAGACTTAATGAACAGCATGTGACTGTTGAATAGGCAGGTGCTGGATTGTAGACTTGGATGTATTTTAATAAGGATATCTTATATTAGTCAGTATTCCGCCATTCAGGCTAAGTATTAATACCTGCAGTCTGCTGTAAGCACCTTTGTAATGGATGAATGAGCAGCCAAAGTAACTCTTTTGATATAAGACATTCAGAATGATATTATTCCAATTTCGTTCATGTGACATTGAAGTAATACAGCGCTGAAACATTTGACAAGTCAATTATACTTATTTTGATTTTTATTTAACATACCTCATATTAAATACTGAAATCATGTTAAATCATTATGAGAGAACCGAGGTCTCTGCAGCAGTTAGCAGATAAGGCTTTTCCCCATGCTCCACACATGCTTCACACATGGTATGCTGCTATACGTCAGATTCTGAAGTGCACCAGCTTCTTTGATCCAGTGTGAATAAGACCCTGAACTTCCTAAGCTATTTTTGTATGTGACAACTTAAGGAAGATATATCATTTTCATGTTTGGACAGTAAATAGAAGCCAAGAGTGCAGTAGCCTAGCTCAACATAAAGACTGGAAACAGAAGGGAAACAGCTGGCTTGGCTCTGCTTGAGGGCGTTTTTCCCCTAGTCTGCGAAACTGAGCTGCTGTCCAACTCCTAACAGTAGCTTCATATTTGCTGTACAGACACAGTAGTGCAGATCTTGTCATCAAACTCTTGATTAAAAAGAATGAATATTTCCTAAGTGGTCAAAATCGGCCTTCAAAATGACCCGAATAAATTGTCACCTTAACTTTTTAATCACAGGTTACAGCCTGAGTGTAAGTATTTACCTTTAGTCGTTGGAGTGATTTTGATTTTTAGTAGTCATTTTAGTAAATGTGGAAGCATTTCTCACAAAAAAAAAGTTGTAGTTCATCTGAGGACAGTGAACAAATACTCATTAAAGCTTAAGAGCTTTTGCAGGGTGTCTGGGGAGTAACAATATAAGAATGTGTCATTTGTGGCTAACATTTTTCACAAAATGTCTTCTCTCATTTAAGCTAACACCTGTAGCTTAGTTACACATAAAGTGTCTTTTGCATAGCAGTATTAAAAGGAGAGTTCTCTGGCTTCTGTGGCAGTCTTTAGGTAAATGGCATATCAATCAACCACTTTTCTGGAGGGAATAATATGGTCATGCTTCATCACTGCTTCTCACAGTGACCTATTATCTCACCCAAAGGAAATATAAAATCCAACACATCCACTCCTTAACACTCACTGATGGCCTGTGAGCTACTGTGATGGGTTTTATTAAGTTCCACTCTAGAGAAAACAATGTATTTAATTCAATTCCATTTTCTAACTTAGTCTAGATTACACTAGGTTAGCTCATTTTCTCCTCATCAAGGAACCTTATGGGAACAATATCAGGAACAGAGCTTTCATCATATTTTCAACCAGAAGACAAGAAAGGAGTACTGTGGTTAAAAGTAGCAAAATAATCTAAGTTAAGTTGTGTTTAGGCATGCTAAAACTGTACCTTTATAGATGCCAGCATGTTGGTTGCCCATCAGTTTGATCCAGAAACAGCTATTAGATGGACTGCCATGAAATTAAACAGGCATTTATGGCTCCAACATGATTAATCCTTAAAACTATGTTGAGCTGCTGAGCTTTCTTAAGTACTCCACCAGGCAAAAGGTTTAACATACCCAGAAAAGATGCCAATGTTCACATAAATGGCCACAAAATCTGTCATTTGTACGATCATTCAGATTCTCTGAATTCTAAAAAACTGTCCCATGCAACCAGCATGACGCTTGAGTCAAATACTGCATCTGCTGTATATAAAGTGCTGAATGACTGCATGTGTGAATGGGTGAATGAAGCTTACAGAGTGAGGGTGCTTTAAGGGGCCAGTAAACCCAGGAAAGAGATACATGAGTCCATCACCAGTTCAGTACTGGTATATTGTAAAGTGTATTTTGCAATGTGAGAATATAGATAGAAGCTGGTGAACATGGTCAGCATTATGACTAATAAAGCTTTGCATGTCAGTATTGTCTCTGTGAGTCTTGTCTCAGCACAGCTGTCATGCCAAATTCTATAGCAAAGCCCACCGCGGATACAGAGAGTAGCTGATGGCTGCTGCTTCCATGTCAGCAAAGTAAAAAACTCTATATGTGCTTGTAGTGTGCTTATACTGAACACGAGTGTTTTCATGTTATTAAACTACATAATTACTGTGCACATTTTTCCTGCCTTTTAGCAATTAGAATCCAAGTAAATATCTGTCTTCACGGTATGTTTATAATATGAACACCCATTAACCACTTTATCAGATGCCAGGTTGAACCTTATTTTGCCACCTTTGTTAGCTGTTTCTGGAAACATTTCTCAAAGATATGGGTCACATCGACATAACAGCATCACAGTTGCTTCAGATTTGTCGAGCATGACCTGAATCTCCTGTTTCGGTGACTGTGGAGGCCGTTTGAGTACAGGTCAGGTCGGACCAGCCACAATAATCAGGTAGGCTGTGACATTTAAATGATGCTCAGTTGCTACTAATGAGTCCAATATGTGCCAAGAAAATATCCTTCACACCATTACACCATCACCGCCAGCAACCTGAACTGATGCCATGCCTTTAAGTTTACACCAAAATTCTGAACATATTGTCCAAAGATCACAGCAGAAATCGAGACTCATTACACCAGGCAAAGTGTTTTCTGTCCAATTTTTATGAATCTGTGCAAGTCTTAGCCTCAGTTTCCTTTTCTTAGCTGATGGGAATGGCATCCAGCGTGGTCAGCCTATCTGCTTCAAGGTTCAATGTGTTGTTCAGAGATGCTCTTCTGAATACGTTGGTTGTAAAAAAAAGTATTTCGGTTCAGTTCATATCAGTTTAAAGCAGTCTGGCCATTCTCTGACATCAATAAGGCATTTTCACTGAGCAAACTACCACTAACTAGATATTTTCTTTTTCTTGGACCATTCTCTGGAAACCCCAGAGATGGTTGTGTGGGGAAAACCCCAGTAGATGATCGATTTCTGAAATATTCAGACCACCTCATTTGGCATCAACAATCATGTCACATACAAATCACCTTCGTTCTTCATTCTGATGCCCAGTTTGAACTTCAGCAGGCCACCTTGGCCATGTCAGGATTGAGCTGTTGCTTTGTGATTGGTTGATTAGATATTTGTATTAAAGAACAGTTGAACAGGTGCACCTAATTAAGTAGCCCATGAGTGTATAGTCACCGGAAATTAGATCTGCTAAAGCAGCATAGTGAAATAGTGTATCTCTGTATGTCATCAGGCTGCTTTATCAAGCCAAAAAATGTAAAAGGTGCTATTCAGTGGGATTGTTATACAGTACAAACCATCGTGTCATAGGAAGTAAGACAGTGTTGAAAAAGTTAGTTCATGTCCACATCATCCACTACTTTGTCTCGCCTTGAAAGCTTGTCACGAGACATCGAAGTAGGAGACATTAAACCAAAGGTCAGGATGAAGATGAGTAAGACACTATCTGTAGACAATCAGAGGATGAGAGTACAGCAGAAAAGGTGGTGAGGCTCACAGTTTCAGTGCAAAGCATTCCCTTTATCCCTGCTCAAGAATTTTATTTTCTGCTTTGGGAAAGAGGTTATTGTTTGAGACTAAGAGCATGCACAGTATTATATCAAGCAATAAACCATCAATTTTCAAAGTTTATGGATAATTGAGTGTGGATTTTTTTTTTTAAAGCAGAAATTATTTTTGGATTATAGAATATATAAAACAGGGAAGCTTTGATGTCTGAAGTTAGAACTTCAAAAAAAAACCTTTTTCAAATAAGAGGGGAGACTTTAAAAATGTGTTCCTTTTTTCATTCTTTGCAACAAATGCATCAGAGTTATTTATATTGTTTTTAGACTGTGCAACTTTCAGATTTGTACTGTATATTTGTACATTTTTCACCAACATTCAGAAAATACAATATTTGCCAGATAAAGCAGCACATTAAACAAGTATTTGCCACTAGGTCCTTCTTCTTAATTGGCTCATGTATTCATTGTGATGTCTTGAAACAACAGCTAGTGAGACAACATGTTAGAGCAATTTTAAAGTGATTAATTAGTGTTTATGCAGTCAAAGACTGGAGCATTATACATGATATTATTCTGATAGACCCCACATGTGTTTATTCTGCAGACATGACAAACATTATGAGGCCAACATACTAGGACACTGCATGTTGCTAATGAAATATTTTGATAATTAGGGTCACTTTGTAAACACAAGGCATCATTCTACACTGCCTGTGATTGGAATAATTAAGTGTGTAAAACAGTAGATGAAACCAACTACATTGTCTTCTTGCAAAGTATTTAAAATCAAACCTGGCCTCTTTTTTCTTTCTTTTTTTTTTTTTTAACAGCGATTTCCTATTTGGTTTATTGCAGTGTGGGGAGGCACTGTTACAGTTTTATAACCCTGTTCTAGGTTGTCATGATCCAGGTCTTTTTCAAAGAGGCCTCACAGAACTCACACAGTCTGCACAGTCAGTATTTGCTTATACATACACATTAAAATGAGCCCATTCACCCGTGGAGGCTACTCATCGCGTACAGCATGCAACACAACTATCTGCCCTCTGTTCTTCAGTCAAGGGGACTGACTCATTTCACTGCCCTTACATCAGTGTGGTTACTGGTGTGGATCCTCTTTGCTTACAGTATGTGCCACTTGCCTCTGCGCAATGCACCACAGGCCTAATGACACACAAGACTGCCAGGCTGTGCCTATGGAGGGACAACTGTAGTGCTATGGCTACCTGTTTGGAGATTTATTGCAAACAGAGCAAAGCAGTGTGGCAGCAGCTCTTCCATGCCTCAATGTCCTGTTGTTATTCGGCTGTCCATTTAAACCATCTTTAAGTGTGTGGATTTGAGCTGCTACAGTGGTGAGGGTTGGGGTCTTTTATTTAAATGACCTCATTCTCATGAACCATGCTTCACTCTGTTCACTGAGTGCATGTAGTAAACAGTATGTTAACAATGACCCAGACATGATTTTACTGGCAGGCAATTCTCCTTCAGATAAGTTAGTGTGCTATTATCTATCATCTCAGAAACCTTTATTTTGAAAAACTGTTCTGATAAAGGCCATGTTCTTACCTTGGTGGGATTAGAATACAACACTTTATGATGTGAAAATAAATACTTTGGGCAGCGCAGGGATTCAGTTTAGTGCTTAGATTAGATAGATTAGAAGACTAGAGTCTTACATAAAACAAATATTTTATTTTATTTCAGAATTAATGCCTTATGCTTATCATCCTCAACCTCAAGACCCAAGAGACCTGGCAACATTAGACGAAATAAAATGGGTTAAATGGCTTCAAAGATCAAATTAACTCCTTTAACCTTTTTTTGGTTATTTTTCCAACTTTTCTTTTTGAAAAAAAAAAAAAACTCAGTAAACTCAGCTGAGGTGCAAAACACTGGCTTATATTCTCATAGTCAGAACTGCCGCCACTTAAAACCGTCTTATTGACTTGTTGTTTAAGCTATAGTGGGACATGCAGGCTGTAACAGAAATCTGATTAGTAGAGTAAATAACTTGTCACAGACGCATTAGAAGTCCAGTGGTATGGCTTCATGTAAACTAATTTGCACGCACAATCAAAATCAATGAGATATCTCAGCGTGACTAGCGCACAAACATCAATTAACCGACCAGCTAGAACATAAATATGAAAAACAAACATCTAATCAGTGTATTAAAAGCTTGTGATGTTCAGTTTACATCCAAATTGGTGGTGCATTGGTAAAAGGACTGTGAAATAGAGGAAATTGTAACAGCACTGTGAGACTGTTCTAGTTTTTAAAAAATTTCTTGCCTGCAGCAGATTGGCTACTTGTCCAGGGTGTACTCCGTCTCGCGACCCTGAATTGGATAAGGGGAAGAAGAATGGATGGACACATCTTTAATGATACGTTTACATAATATGTTTACTAACTAAACACATTCATATTATTATACATAAGAAAAATACATTATTCTTGTGTAATATAAAGGGTTATAACTGTTAGTGCACATGCATACATCCGCACATACTCAACCACAGACTGAATTTTGGTTAATTGCAGCTGCCCCGTGTAGATGGAAAGGAAACAAAATTGGACAGATTTGAAAAAATTCAATTCCACCCAACCCTGTGAATCTTACCCCATGGAGAGGGAGAGAGAGAGAGAGGAAACCCAATTAAGCTTGGCTAAAGCACTACTTTTCACACCTGATGAAATCCTGTCTGTTTTTGTAAAAACTCTCATACCACAGTTCCCATTCATTTATTAAATAAGGGAACTTTTTAAACACAGGGGAGGAAAAGTAATCTAATCTGCTAAGACTGTTACTTGATGAGCTGTGTCTTCAACACCGAGCCGATTTACAATGTGGGGAGTAGCAGTAGCTTTACAGGATAAATGACTGAAACAGGCTTGCTTATTGATATGTATTTGGCAGTTTATTTACCAAGGACACTTCAGAGAAGCATAGTTGAGAAAAATAAAAAAATAAATGCAACAGCTGTCTTGTGCTATGAATGTAAAATTGTGGTTAAAAAAAAACAAACAGACCAAGAATACGTGAAAAATAATCATGTATCGCATATAGTATCTACTTGTACAGCATACTAAATAGTCATAATCAGGTGCATTTTTAAAAAAGTTTCTTTACTATTAAAGCTCTATTGTAACTCCAATAAAAGATCAATAAAGCTAAACCTGTAATTCTGTCTCCCTTTGGCCCTGCTCAGCATAACAAAGACAGCCCAAGACTGTAGTGTATTATTATAATAACAATGAAAATTTACATAGAAATTAGGACACTATAAAGCCCCCTTAACAGTTTACAGGCCACTAGCTATCTAATTAAACCATCAAATTAAAACTGAAATAATAACATTTTCTTTTTTGTTGTTTTGTTTATGGGGCTTGTGCTGCAAATAACATGTAATTTTTCCTAAGAAGAGGATGCAGCCATTGCCAAGTGTAGACATGTTCATCAGCCCTTCATGGATCCTGAGTGAAAGCCTTGTCTTTAATCAAAGACATTAGGCTTTGCAAGGAGCTTTCTGTGAGTTCACTTAAAGCTCTAATATGATCAAACAGTTATTTCTTCAACAGCAGTCGGTGAAATCCAAATTGCCAGCGGAGCAGATAATGTAATCGATGGGATCTCTCTTCTTAAATCCACCTGAAATCCTTTTGTAGCTATATAAACAAGAAATAAAAACGATAGATTTGTTCTTTCAACTGAAAAAATTGTCCTTTTTTTTTTAAAACTAATGGTCTACTGTTTTAAACTGAGTCAAAGGTTGGACTCTGGAGAATTAATTTTTCTGCAGAGAGAGGTTAAAAGATAATAACCTTTGCCTTTCTTCAAATCATTTGCAATTTAAGAAGTGTTTGGATGTTTCTAAGCCATATTATTGTCTCTTTGATTTCAGTAATTGAAAAATGAAATTATTTTGATGTGTGAAAGCATAGTCTTAGAAACTAATTTGTGTATCCAATAGGATTACAGATGATTGCTGCATGCTCTGTCAAGGTTAAAGCATTTTATTGGATTTTCTGAGGTCTGATTCTTGCTCTTTAGTTGGTCTTTAGTGTGTATTTTGCAGTGTAGTGACTGGAACTGTAGCACAGGGCTGGGGAAAATACTGATTTAATTTGTTTTGGATATAGCATATAATGAACTTTGTTTAAGTTTACCGTTGGGCGCTATAGCATAGTACCACAGACTTGAACCTATGTTTGCTGTAGTTTCTCCAAATGTAGATGCCGCCATGCTATAATTGAGCATATGCATGAAATCACTGATCTGGAGAGACAAGCTTAGTTTGGGGGATTTTTGTTACTAACTAATATGTGAATGTGTCCTAATCCTCATGCTATTTAGAGGAAATGAAGTAATGTCCTCCAACTGACTGCCTGAGCCTGGTAAAACTTTAATCTATTTATACAATTAAGTACAGCGTAGTCTGTTTTCTAAACATTTACATTTCCTTGGTTTTGCTGTAAGCATTCATGACCAAATTTCATGTGGTTTCTGATGGCTACAAATGGACCTATGCATCTGCATTAATATGATGTAATCACTAGCATTATATAATCAGTTTGACTTTGATTTAGATGTGGAAAATTAGAGGCATGATATTCTTCATTAACAGCAGGTAGCCACAAGCCGTTTGGCTCCCGGCAGAAATAGACATGGGCAGTTTGATGCTAATGATCCTCGATCTGCATTACTCTGTTCAGTCTACTGTATGTGGGCATTTTCAGCCAAGTGCTCCAGCTGTGCTAATAATTCCAGTAAAGCGCAACTAGCAATACATCATGAAACCAAAGAGCTTTGCTCTGCTTTTTCCCCTGTTATTCACATATATTATTTGTACTTGTTTGAAGGCAATGCTGTCTACGGCTAGCAAGAGTGTTATAATTGTTGCACAAAAACTCATAATCCCCATTGAGTTGCTTCTTTTTGTGATTATGAGCCTGTCTACTACCTATAATCATGATAAAATGATTGTAGGATAATGTTCTATGCTAGGGATAAATAATCAGTTTAAATGTCTTCAATCCAATTTACAAGGAAATGACTTTCAACAGCTTGTAGGATATAACATTTATTAGGGTCCTTAGGCAGTTTTTAAGCCAGGGGTACTTTTACCGGAGGGGATCCTTCTGCAGTAACCAGGGGGTACATAGAAAGGCTTATTAGCTCAGTTCTTTTGAAAAAAAGAAAGAAAAAAATGACATATTGTTTTGAAAAGATCCAGATACAGTCAGCTGTAACTTCTAGACACCATGGCTTCAGTTTTGTGGAAACAAGTGAGCAGGTTTAAAAGAACTTGAAACTATTAGCCTGTTAGTAATATTGAAAATGTCAACTAAAGCTTGTTCTGCTGAATTAAATTAAAGCAACAGATGCTACAAGTAATCAATAGTGTGCAAATAATTTGCTTTGATTAATAGATGATTAAAACGTTAAATGTCTCCTTCATGAAAAATGTATGCGAGCTTGGAGAAATCGACCTAAATGATATGAAAACGTAATGTACCGATTCATAATTTACTGTCTAAACCATATTTGGGACAAGAGTAAGGAAGATAGCATAGGTAAGGTATGCGTAATATATCGGATTAAATAGACCATATCTGGCAAAACAAACAAAGAATAAAGCAATAAGAGGGATAAGAGATCATTTCAAGCTCCAAAGAGGTTGAAGTAGCCAAAGAAGTGCAGCGTGCAAGCCCCTGCAGTCTTTCAGAGTTCAGACTTATATAAATGAGACGACTGAAACAATATTTCTCTTCTACACATATAGAGACAAGAGAGGCAAACTCGGGCCTACCCAGCCAACTTGACATACACTATATCCTGACAAATTTATTACCATTAAGCCTCTGTAAGGTACCACGTGACTCATGATTTATTACAATCACCTGCTGTATGTCTGTGGATGCAAAATTGCCTTTATCAGCCAGTGCATGCACTGGCTGATAAAATGTGTAGCATGTGTGTAACAGTTTACAGGTTTTCTGTATGGGAGAATGATGGCGGTCGTTACTGCATCCAGTTCATAATCAGCTACGGAGATTTGAATGAATGGTGAATTCAGCCTCGAACAAACAAATGTACGGAATAGGGTAGTGTATGCATTTATGCAAGTGTTTTTGTTTACTGTAAAAAAGCAAAAAAGCACAAATTATGTTCTAAGGATTAATTATTAATGGAAGTAATTGCATCACAGTTCAATTTGGTGTTGCCTTTGACATTTACCTGTAGCAAGTATGACTTACAGGTGGTTACATGTATATTAGCGCGACAAAAAACGAGACAGGAAACCAATTGAGCGCACATGTTTCATCCCTCAAAGGCATAAAGAATTGATGACCTGATATATTTGGAGTATCATTTCCTGCAATAATTTGCTATGGGGGGATAAAAAAGAAAAAGAAATTAAAATTTGCACTAATCCTGTCCTCGGTTATAAATGCTGTTGTGCTAAAATAAGTTTAAAGACATTTAAATGTGACTTTTGGGTGAATAATAAGACAGAAGAGAGTCTTGCAAACACACATTTCCTCGAGCATGATTACAGTCCATTATTCTTCCCAAGTTCTAGCCTGCTGTGTTATGCAGCATACAAATCGGACTCTACAGTATGTGCTTACAGTGTGAGGAAAACACGTTTGACATATGTGTGAATGTTCACGTACACGTATATGGCCTGACCATAAGAAAACCTACATTTCATTTCAATAAACCTTGCTCTGGCTCAGCCATTCAGGGTCACTTACAAGGGTCTGATTCAATTATTCCTCCTTTCACAACAGGAGGAAAACATTTTCATGGTGAATGGTTTTGCCTAAATAGATTACCATCTCAAATAATTCAATTTCCGTTAATTTGATTGATTTCATACCAGGGGGAAAAAAAAAATCTTAATTTAAATCCATTGCATTTCTAATCAAACTTTAACTGAGAAAGAGGCCTGGGTGAAAATCTTTTATTACCAGTTTCTCCACTAATTTAAATAGAAAATGCTGATGGCGGCCCAATTAAATGGCTCCACCACTATTCGGCCCACATCCAAGATCTCAAAAACAAACTGCTTAACAGTTTGTGCATGACCGTTTGTCTTGTAACACACACACACACACTCATACACTAAAGTACACACATAGCAGAGCAAATCTATGGTTAGCCATTACTACAGAGGATCCAGATGAAGCAGTTCAGTCATCTGATCCATTCCCATTTATTATTCATCCTGCTCGGGGAGACAGAAACGCTGGGCTTCTCTTCCTAGAGAGACCCTGGAACCCCATCTATTCTCGTGAGCAAAGGAAATGCCATGCAGTAGTCGAGTGAATCACAGAGACAGGAAAAGAGACAGAAAGGGAGAGAAGACAAAAGTTGGAGGTGTGGGTTATTGTGGTGCACATGAAGTGGAAAGGACCATGAGGCATGCTGCAAATCAAATTATAACCAATCAGGGAGGGTGTCTGTAAAAAATATGAAATTATGACTTATTGAGCATGCCTCGACCAGGTGCACTTTGCAGACTGGTGCCCACCAATGCTATGCTGTCAGAAAGTAAAGCAGCCTGGCCAGAGCTGTGAGGAGAAAACACCTTGTGGAGACATTGTGTGAGTGGCAGGCAGAACTGGCAAGCTGCCACAGATAATAACATCTGAAATAAATTTGATGTGTGGAATTCAATCTGTAGTGATAGGGACGGCTGCAGCATTAGAGTGAAGTTCTAAATGCTATCTACTCATCCATGGAATGAGGACTGACACGCAGTCTCAGAGAATAGATTGTGCAATTAGCAGCCTTTGTGCTGTTTTGACACAATGAAAAAGGGAAATGAGATTCAACGTCGTCATGCACAGTTCTCTGTAGTGCTGTGATTCCCACAAGATGGTCCACATGTACCATGTTTCAGGTGAGAATAACTTGAGGGAGTTGAAACATTAGGAGGTATGATATAAAAAATTAAAAAAAAGTATAGAGCAGGAGAACAAGAGAGGGTTCAGCTGGTCACAGTTATTAATGATCTGCAATATTTCATTTCCATTCAAAAAGTCAAGATTTTTTAAATGATCACCTCTGATGTGATTTCTGACACGTTTTCTCCTCATTTCGAGGAGCACGCCACCACTGCCACAACCACAGAATGCAATACACGAGTTAAAGAAAAGGGGGCGCTCTTTGAGTAGGCATTAAGCAAAACCTCTGAGAACAGCGTTTCACCAAACTTTACTAATTATTCCTTTAATTAAACAGGTTGTTGCGGTCCTTTTAACACACGTTTTATTGAACAGACACACGCAAAAACTGTTAAAACCTGTGAATACTTTTTAAATCCACGTATACGTGTTGCTCCTTATTCATGTGTGTCGTAGCCTAAATATAAGAATACACTATTCATTTACCAAATACTACTTTAAACTTCTATTTGACTGACTGTTGCGTAAAAATAAGCAACTAAACGCTGTTTCTATCTCAGAGTTATTTGTGCTTCAGCTATAAAGCCAAAGCGCAGCGAGATGGGGACAGGCTGGTTTCACTCACATGAACTAAAAAGCTATAACCATAAAAGAAAATTACTACAGCATTCCTATAAAGTGTCTGTGGTTCTCGGTGGTGAATTCGCCACACCTCCCTGCATGGTTTTTATACTTCCTGTGGAATTACTGTAATATTCCTTCAATATTCCTGCCGGGCTTTCCGATGGTTCCGTGTTTGGGTTTTGTTTTACATTTCTGTAAAGTCTCCAGGTATTACTGTAATATTCCTATAGTGTTTTATAGGCCTGCATGTCATTGCAACACAACGCAGTCCAATATCATAGCGGGTTCCCTGCTTGAGCCCTCCCTCCGCCTCTCATGTGTCTACATTTTCATCCCATGGCCGTCTCTAGGTGATTTAGCGCCGCCAGTCTCAAGCAGGTGTCCAACATGGCGATCAAGGGAAGCGGATCTCTCGCAATTTCTTTCTTTGTTTTCGTGATTTCAGCGGCGTTTCTTCCGAAAGGTAAGTGTTTTTTTTGTGTGTGTGTGTTTTTATTTTGGTGGGGCTTCTTGTGTGTGTCCGTACCTAATGCAGAAATAGCCCTTCCACAGCAAAAGCCCGAGGAGTACCGGGAGAAGTTGTGGTGCGTTTGCGCTCTAGATGCGCACAAGCTTCCCTACCAAATCTCAGCATCACTTTCTGTTTCTCTGATAGTGCCGTCGACTCCAAATTGCTCACGCCGTTTCTCGAGACTGTTGGGCTGCTTATCGTGTGGGCTTGTTTTAGCGCTGATTAAAAGGGATGCTGTCCTGAGTTTTTACTGCAGCACAGCTACAGATAGGACTGCTAGAAAAAGTATTCTCAGTGCTGCACAGTTAGGACAGGCGGAGATAAAGTATCGCCAGAGATAATCGAGTGAAGTGGTCGTACAGTATTTTGACCCAGGCCAAGTACAAGGCAATTGCTCACTGAAACGTGGTCGACTCTTGTGCCATGAGAGAGGGGATAGAGAGAGCACGGCTGAAGCGCGCTCGTATCCTTTGCTT
>VVHJ01027604.1:8034-20136 GCA_015107715.1 Tylochromis polylepis
AGCTTCTCCATTATTCACATAAATCCACAGAACATACTGTGAGCACTTTTCTTCGAAATGGCTTTCTCTGGAAGAAACTGCCTCTGCAGAAACTTCACAGTGATGTCTTTATATTATCCACAACAAGAAATGTTTCAGTACTGCAAGCATCAAAAAATAAAATTTCATTCACTTTCTTTATATTGGAGAGAGAGAGAGAGAGAGAGATCCGTTTATTGCATGCGGTGAGAAAATGTCATTTTGAGTGACTCACTTTTTGTCTTTTTGTAATTAAAGTTTGAGAGAAGTAAAGATCTTGAAATGGAGGCTTTTCTAGTTCTTGGCAGGTATGTCAAATATGTTTCCTGGTCCTTTTATGTAAATGCGTGAGTGTATTTCAAAGGTGGATTGTTGACAGATTTCACAGGTGTGAATGCCATCCAACTGTCAGCATTCATTATTTGTTAACGCTCTCACCCTGGAATGAAAACGGGTTTCCTCTTCCTGTTCTCACAGTTCTCGATGATCATCTTGCTAATCTGGACCGATCTGTGACATTTGCTCCCTCTCCCTCAGGACTCGGCATCAAGTCCGTCCAGGGACCATACCGGTAATGGCTCTGTGTTTGTGAACGAGGCCGCGTTAGCCAGTACCAGCATCAACAACCGCCATGTGCACCACCGAAGAAATGATGCTAGCACACACAATTGTCTCAACTCCCTGCTGGCCCAATCCAATGGCAGACAGCCTCCTGGAGCTAAGACTCCCCACGGCCAACTCTCAGACTCCCAGGGATGGATGATGGGGACGGGATACCTCTACAGCCCTGCAGGAAGGCATGGTAAGAATTAAGACAAAGTTCAGTTTCAAAGCTGGGAAGAGAAGACACAAATACAATGCCAGCTTGGGCCTCATATTTTTTTTTTAACTCTTCTAGTCACTTGCTTGGTACTATATTGATTTCCAAACAGATCAAAAACTACTGATGTTACTGGACTGTATGATACACTGAATTTTATTTGCATTCACATTTTGGCTTTCAGTGGTTCTAATTGAGATATACTGATGGTCTCAGTTTGGTTTTAGTTTCATGGAATTAATCCAGTGCATCTCTTTTCTGTACACTGGTGTACTTTCTCTCCTCCATCAAGTCAATTCAATTCAATTCAGTTCAATTTCATTCATGTTGCAAAAAATCACAAAAACAGTCACTGTTATATTGAAAGGTAAAGACCCTACAATAATAGGGAGAAAACCCCACCAATCAGACAACCCCCTATGAGCAAACAGTTAACACGAAGAAACCTCCATGTGAACCAGGCTCAGGGAGGGGCAGCCTTCTCTCGTGACCATTTGGGGCCGAGTGGAGGAAGACAGGACAAAAGACACACTGTAGAAGAGAACCAGAGATTAATAGGAAATAATGATTAAATGCATAGAAGTGTGTAAACAAACAGAATGAATACAGGTGAATGAAGAAAAACACTCAATGCATCATGGGAAGCCCCCAGCAGCTTAGACCTATTGCAACATAACAAAGGGAAGATTCAGGGTCACCTGATCCAACCCTAGTTATAAGCTTTGTAGAAAGGAAAGTTTTAAGGCTTATCTTAAAATTAAACAGGGTGCCTGTCTCCTGAATCCAAACTGGGAGCTGGTTCCACAGAAAAGGGGCCTGAAAGCTGAAGCCTCTCCTTCCCATTCTACTTGTAAATATCCTAGGAACCACAAGTAAGTGTGGAGTCTGAGAGTAAAGTGCTCTACGGGGGATATGGTACTATGAAGTATTTAAGATAAGATGAGACCATAGGCTTTGGTCAAAAACTCTTTGAGGAAGACCTAATGATACTGGGTCCTCAGCTGGCTTCCATACAAGTCTCTGGTACACTTGTAAGTGTGCTGGTTTCAGAGCTGTTGTTTCCCCCGTCTGCCCCCACACACCTCTCAAAGTTGAGGCTGGGATATATTTTGACATTTCTCTCAGCGAATACCTTTTGTTTGCCAAAAGAGGCTCGAATTTTTTTCCAGCACCAAATAGCTCAATTACTTATTTCCATTTCTACTACATTTAATATGTAAGAACGTGCGTTTTAGCACAGTGCTACACATTGCATTTACCTCTTGTATTTGAAGAGTAGTGTACTGTGTTTTCGCCCTGTCAACCTAAATTAGAAATCTGCTCCCTGTGAGAATGCCAGCAAACCTTCTGCTTGCACTGGTTTCACCCATGCATGCGAGAGCCTACTGTACAGACAAACACACTGTGCTCTCAAGGCCATATCCACAGTGAGGCCTTGCCTGTCCTCCCACCACCTCCACCTGCACCAGTATCGAGTCCCCCAAACTCCGACCCCACCCCACCCCCCAGTGCTCGAGCCTGCCAAAGGAAAAAGAAAATCAATGCTTTCTCTATCTATTGACTGGCCGGGCAGACAACAGCGTGTGAATCACAGTTCGCAGGCGATGGCTGACTGATTGGGACATCGATCTGAAAAAAATCCTTGCAAAACTCATTACAGCATGGCTTGTCATCGCATCAGGTGAAAAGGGGGCGGTGTGAGCGGGCGGGGGGTGGGGAGGAATGAGAGATGCAGTCACAGATTAATCTGTGTTGTGCTCGGGAGGTGTCGGCTACATTCCCATGTTTGCCCGTCCCCATTCCTAATCCATTCATCAGCGTGCTCGCCCCGATGCTCTCAGCAGGTGGGGAAAATTACAGTTTACATTCGGCCTGTCTCCCTAGGCCCTCGTAAAAACCGGGTCAGTGCAGCCTAATGTGGTGTTCCTGGTATTGTTTACCAGCTTACAGCAGGCAGCACAATCTCTTTGCCATTGATCAGCTTATTAACCTTTCCTCATTATTGAGCACACGCAATGCCCCAGTGAAACCCGAGTCACTTGTTAACAAGCCCGGGGTGGATGTTTGCCTGCAGTCTACAGCACAGGGTGTGCTCCAGCTAATGTGTAACCACAAGGCACTCTTCAGTGGTCCCTTAAGGGCCTTCTCGACAGTTAATAAAATACCAAATCTCCACATAATTTCCTGTTCGATTTTAACCTCAGCGAGGAGTCATTTTTGTGTTTTATGCGTAGTCTCATATTTTAAGAGTTCTTGTTCGATCTCATACTGGGTCACACGCTGCCTGGTATGTGGAGGAACCTGGTATTTCCATTCTTTTCTTTTTTTTTCGTGTGAAAAGAAAAGGAATCTCTTTCAGATGCAAATGATCCATTGTGCTGTCAGTCACATGGATCAAAATATGATCTCTTTTCTCATCCTCACCTGTGCATGTGACTATTTCTTTTTGTGCACACCGACACACACACACCTTTTTTAATTCAGTGGATTTCCATAATTCGTCCTAGTTCAGTGTAATCTTGGAGAACCAGTTGGATGGAATTTTTTACACTGACGCTTCATCTGATGAGTCGTATCAGGTTTTTGTTGTTCACCTTTTTACAGAAAAGACGAGAACTCTGTGAGGAGGTTGAGGAAGAAAAGAAAGGTGAAGCCTCTTCACTTTACAGCGTTCTGACGAATTCAAACCCTGTACAAAGTGCTGCAGGAGGCAAAAAACCTGCTTTGTGACTTTGCTCAAGCATCACAGTGCACAGTAGTTTTTGAATAGATCGTTTTTTGTGAGTCTGCCACACACTTAGAAAACAGTGAACATAACACAATACAAATAATAATGCAACACATAACTTAGGAATGTTTCTTTTGTTTTTTTGCAAACGTGCAAAACTTAATAAAACTTCCCTTCATCAGGACATTTTATTGCTTTCTTTATAACACTGGTTGTGTACAATTTATTTTGTGGAAAGGTGCCCAAGTATTGTGTATCGGGCATTAAAAATTCCTTGGCATCCAATAAAAAGTGTCTTTGTACACTATGAGCCTATATAACACAATGGTTACGGCACGTTATTCATTCATCATTAGTTTCCTAATAAACGGTATCGATTTATTTGACACCAGCGTGTTGTTGTCAGTCAAAGTGCTTACAAACCTAAAAGATTGAGGGGAAAAAAAAGAACGGCTTGAGTTCTCACTGCTTAAGGCTAGCAGCTCCAGGCTGCATTACATTTAATTAGCTTAACGCAGCCACTTCTTCAATCAAACCCATCGAGCCCATCTACAGAGAGCCTGTTAGCTTCCTTTTATTTCATTGTACTGAAGCTGGCTAAAGTTCATCTGAGCCCTAATTCTGTTTAATATTGCTTTTATTTATTGTCAGAATTTAAATGCAAAAAGTAAAAATCTGTTGTTTTTTGTTTTTTGTTTGTTTTTTTCATACATGGAGCATGATATCACCTACAAAAAGCTAGAAATCTGCAAATGCTTCAGTCACACTGGGAAAACAGTGGTTGGAGACTACTATATTAAAAGCAACTGCAACAATATGGCAGTAGAACAACAATCTATGCTTGATGGAGTCAGTCTGCAGTTAGTCTGCTATCAGTGTGCAACCGAATGGGGTCAGGTTGGCAATTAAATGAAATGTCTTTGTGATAATATGCCGATTATGTGTGATGAATTGGTGAAAACTGCAATTTACGGTATCTGTTGTCGTCTGCATGCACAGAAATTCATATTAACAACTGATAACAGGTCATGTTGAGGTTACTTTATTTGTATCTGTAGGTAGATTTGGTCTACAGACGTCAGTCATCCATCCTCACATGCACACACTCAATACAGACACAACAGACAACCGAAAAGCAAGCAGCAAAATTCAGAGTCCAACTAGAACCTCGTAGATTTCAATCAGGAATTCAGAATTGCCTCCACCAATAATGACGTATTTGCTGCAGGACAGTGATTTAACTGTAAAATCACAGACATACTTGATTTTATATAGGAGTGTAACCAGAATACAACCTGTTGGTAACCAGGTCAAGTCCACTCTTACCGAGCGATGTCTTGCAGAGATATGTTGGCAATCTGTCTGCATTTATGAATTGAAGGGCAACCTTCAGCAACCTGTCTGCAGTCAGTCTGAGTTGGATGGTGATTGTTTGGGCTGTAAGTATCCGCAACCAATTTCCGAAAGCAAGAAAGTTCATTGCAATTATCAGTCAACCGTTAACTTTTCGTAGACACATGGAGGTTGGTGTCCTGTTTTTACTCTAGTGTGACTAAGCCATAATTGGTCAATAAAGGATTTATTACACCACATACTCTCTTGTTTCCAAACGATAATTTTGACAGACATTGGGAGCATAGTTAAATGGGAAAAAAAGTAGGTTTTGTTGCTGATTTGCTCATTTGATGTGGGAAACAGGAACTTGTGAGAGTTGCGAGCTCTTCCCTGTTTTTAAATCATCTGATTAAACTGTCAGCACCAATTTTGCATTTGGTTTATGTAGGCAAATCAAAAAAATATATACAATTTAAAAAATGGACTCATCTCTTGTTTTATTCCATGCTGTGAACTAAAATGCGATGCTAAATTGTTAAAGTGGATACTTCGCTTTTGTTAACTACTTTCTGCAGAGCGAGCACTTGTACTTCTGTAGTGTTTGAATTTTGACGGGTCAAACATCAGGAATTTTGGGCTTTTTGACCATTACGAGGACACCAACTGAGGTACTCTTAAAGTACTTCATATGTCCATAGTTGATAGTGTGAACACACTTATGCACTCAAAATAGTGAGTTTAAGTATGACACACAGCAGTAGTGTAGTATTTACCTTTCACTGCTGTAGACAGAAAATAATACCACCCTGTGCCACGCTGTAACAGCCTTGTGTTTATTGCAATTTAAATGTTTAACAGCATGTCACATTATCATTCAATCATAATACTTCATGGATGAAACTCAAAGAAAGAGATTTGGTATTTTTATCTTTACATCTTATCTAGTGGAGGCCCGGCCTATGTGTTGGCTAACAGAGCTACTCTGACAGACTCTTATATAATTAATCAAAGAGACATTTTCCTACAGGAACACAATGAGGCAATTTATAGTTCATGCCATCTGTTACCATGACAGCACACCTGCCCTAATGCTAGACAGCACACGGATGTAAAAAGAATGCAAGTGTAGCAGAGACAAGTGATAGTTACCACCTACAAAAGCATAGCCTCTTTAAGAGCTAATTGAATCTGAATAATAATGTTATTAATCCTTGAAAATGATTATGAGAATAGCAATCAGAGGCTGGTCGGGGTTATATAGTATTTTGCTGTGAGAATACTTCAGCATGACCATATGCTTGCCAACTCGTAGGTGTTAGCAGTTTCATTTGTCATTTCTGGTCCCTTGTCTCCTCCTCTCCTTTCGTCCGCCATCGCTTGCGAGGAGGCTGATGTCATCGAAGCCTGACAATTGATCGTGTTGAGAAAGCCGCTGATAAAAGTGACACGCCTGAGTTGAGGGGGTGTGATGCATAGCTTGAAATTCTCTTTTTTCCCATTTTCAGACATGGTGCAGGAGAGAGCAGCAGGCTCAGCAGTGCTTGATCTGTATGCTGTTAGTGATTACATAAGTGGGCTAAGCAATTAGACCGAGCTCATTAAACACGTGGCTACGTGTCTCATACTGTCAGATACTTGATCAGTGGTGAATAAATGATGACGTCTCATTGTTTAGTTTCAGTAACTGTATTTCTCCTACAAATTGTGTGGGTTTTTTTTTAATGTGGTTTTTTTTGTGCCCACTCAGATCACAGCTACAATGGGGAGACCTGGTCACCAACAGCAAGTGGAACTGACCCATGTTCAGTGCGCCCACATCCCGGTGACCCTCAGCTGGACCTAAGTGCACTGGTTTCCTTGGAGACCGACAGTGGAGGGGAGGAGGGGAGGGAGGAAACTATTGTGTACCTCTGAACGTTGATGCATTTTAAACTCTAAAAAAACCACTCGGTGAAAGACCTTCACGATCAGCATCAGTACTGGACTGGGCTGCCTTAAGAAAGCATTTCTGTTTTTTTTACATTCATTTTTCAGCATGCTTGTTTTCTACCATTGAAAGGTTATTTTTTTTTGTAAAGAGTTACTGGCAACATGGAGAGAAACAGACTCTGTCTCACTTGTCATGCACCTTAGCTCAAAACACCACTGGGTGTTCAGTGTTTCTTGTTTTCTGTGTTCTTTTTGTGTGTGCATCTGTGTGTGTGTGTACATGTGGCCATATATTGACTATCAAATCCCCCGCAGCCCTTTTCCCCTTTCGCCTTCTCTGCTTTTTTACCGTCTCTCTCTCGCTACTTTTCTTAGGTCCTGCATATCTCACCCCTCAAGCTCTATATTTATTATTTTTCCCACTGAGCAAGAGAAAAGCATATACTCTATATCGGTGAAACATCAGCCTGGATCTCTCAGGTGGGCGATTGTTTTGCCTTGGAGTAAACTGTACCTGTTTCATTCATCAGACAGGTGCTGTTTATTTACCAGCTAGAGAGCAATGGGGAGCACAGATCATTAGAAATGAGACGTGAGAGCCGACAACATCAGTCCTGTGTTTTGCAGTCTTGCCATCTCATTTATTTCCTTTTATCTCAAGCATGTTTTCCTTGTTTAAAAAAGTAAGCCCAGATATGGTCTTATTGGGGCTGTTACAGCTGGGCTAATCGGTCAGCTTTATCAGGGAGTAGAAATGAGAAATAAGCTTTTAAGCACTTGAGAATTTTTTCCTGCAATACGTAAAAGCACACTTGCTCAAACCACCTTAAACCCTGATGTCAAAATTTAGCCTGGGTCTTTGGATTGTCCAATGGTCCATCAAAAATGAAATGTCCTAAAAGTTGTTGGATATATTTCCATAAAATTTTCTAAAGACATTTGTGATCCACAGACGACAAATTCCGTCTTGACAAATATTGGATGGATTGTCATGACCTTTGGTACAAACGTTAATGATCTCCTCAGAAAAAAATGTGACCGTAATGGTGAGCCTTTAGTATTTCGTCTAGTGTGATGTTCAGGTCAAACATTTAAAAGTGGCAAGAGACAACTTCAGCACCCGCTGTCACAAAGACTGGATCGTACCCATCACATCATCTAACTGGCGAGAGCAACCACTCGCTAACGGCTCAGTCACACTAAAGTAAAGAAATTGCTCTAGTAAAAATAGAACCGCACCCTCTTTGTGACTAAAGTGATAATTGGATTTTTAATTTTTTTTAATTTTTTTGCATTCAGCGACTAATTGGAAGTATTTAGCTTAACCAACTGGTGCAACGCCTTCAACCCCTGGGTGACAACTTTTGATTGCAAGAAGATTGCACAGGTCACCTGGTAAGACACACCTGTCTCGAAACAGTGACAAGCTTGGACTGAAATCACTCTCAGACAAATTTCTGAAGGGTTGCAAATAATTGGCATCTAATTTATAAACACAGACAGATGGCCAACAAATTGGAATCAATCTGAGTCAGTCTGTGCCAATAAGTGAAACTCGTCTCGTCTTTTGCAATAGGTGCTCGAACTGGTTGCCAACTGGTTGTAGTCTAGTTATATTCTTACATAAAAGCAAGGTTGATTTTAAGTGCCTGTGTCCTTTTGAGTTAAATTGCTATTGTGCAGCAACTGCATGACTATTTGTGGAGAAATTTCTGTTTTAAATCTATGGCTGCACTCGGAATGTAAGTAGTTAATGTGAATTTCTGGGTATGTAGACAGCAACAAATTTGCAACTAGCAGATTTGTAGTTTTCACCAACCGTGACAGTTGTATTATCACAAACAGACCACAAGTGCACGATCTGATATCCCAGTGTTGGTGTTGTTCCTACATAGTCATAATAACATTGGTTCGAGATCAACATTGCAACTGACCAGCGAAGTTGTCTGTGCTTTCTGTTAGCATTAGCCAAGAAATTAGCTAATGGTTTTGAAAACTATCACTAACAAAACCCTAAATTTGGCTAACAGCAAACCTAAGTTGATAATTCATTTATACAATATAATAACTATTTTAAGAAAACAATTGAAAAGCTTGCCATTTGTTCTAGAAGAAAGTTATATATAAACAGAGGATTGTTTTTTCTTTTCCCCACCACATTGCAAAACTATGACATCATAACAATATGACTGGTCAGTTTCAATGTTGATCCTGGACCAACGTTATTATGATAATGATGATGCAGGAATACCACTAATACGGGGATACCAGACTGCATGTAACTGCCAGCTTGACCTCATTGCACACTGATAGCAGAGTTGACAGCCAAATGACTCCATGTCATTGCCATCTTGAAAATGGCAACTGACTGCAAGTGGTCACAGATCTGGTCCTTCTCTTCAAAGAGACCATGTAAAAAGCAAAACCATGTTCATTGCACGTGGTTACAATAATTTCTGTCATTATGCTATGTCCAACCACAGTTATTCCTAGCCTGACTAGTGTATTGTAATGGGTAAAGTGCTAACTGCTTTTTTTTTTGGTCCAGATTTGGTACCAGTGGCAGGAAGAACTTCATAGTGAAAGTGATATTTTTTGGCAGCAAGTCTAAACACTGTCATTTCATAGCCATTACAATGTGCTTCTTTCGTATAACCTAATGTCCCTTTAATTTCGCAAATGCTACAGTTTTGAACAGTTCCTGTAAACAAAATGACCTCAGGTCTCTCTTTGTACTTAGTGCTGATTTATTAATATTAGTGTGCTAAGACCCTAAACTAAGACTGAGGAACCATTGAACTACAGTGCTTAGACCTCACCATCATGGACATGTTTGCTCAATTTAGCTGTCTTTCTTTGCTTGCCTCATATGGTGAAAAATGTCCTAATATAAATATCCTCCCAAGTGCCCAGAACAATAAGAAGTTGCCTTATTGATGCTCTTGCGGTCTGTGTTGAACTATTACAATTCAGCTAGCATTTACATATTTCTTCTCCTGAGGATTTGTTTTTCGTAAAGAATCTGCCAATGCTTTAGGTGTCTCCTAATGTTTGTACAGGCACTATAACATGAATCCGGTTTAATTTCTGTTGTAGTGTAATCAGACCACAAGGCAGTGGAAGTATTTTGATGTGACTTAAGTACCATGTACATAACTTATGTGCTTTTATTTATTTATTACAAAAAAATGTCATGTTTTACTGTGCGGTGTGAAGGGTTCTATTGCACAAAGACGTGAACGTGTGTAACCAGGTCTCTTTTGTTGTTTTGAGCTCATGTGATGTACATTCCTGACTTTACTGATAAAAATGCATTTAAAAAAAATTTGAAGTGGTGCTTTGTTTTTCTTTAAGTTTGTTTAATGGGGCTACATGATGGGGTTTATTACACTAAAACAGCAAATTAGCTGAATCGTAAACAGAAAGCTCAGCATGGGTGACAATAACGCTTCAGTTTTTATGTCCTTGGTCTCCATGTGCAGTGTCTCCAACAGTGTAAACAGATGTGTGACGGAGCTTCCCGTTCAGCTGCCAGCAGTGACAGGTGGCAGACCAGGTGTGTGAATGTCAATGATTTCCTATCTGAGCGCACCATTGGATTGCAATCATAAAATCCGCTCCCATATCAGATGAATGCAATATGTTGTTTTGCAACAAACAATACATTTCTTGGGTATTTATTAATTATTTTCAAATATGGATTTCAAATACGGATTCCTGGAACCAAAATTGATCTTTTCATGAGAGGCCAAAAGCAAAAACAGAGCTTCTAGGTTTTCTCCTGACAATAAAAGTAATGTATTTCATGTGCTCCACCTGTGTCTCTGCTTCTGTCTTGGTTTAAGAAGAGCAGATGTCTGTGATAGCAGCAGGGTCCTGGCTCTGCCCCCAATTTGCACCTTACTATTTCACAGAAGTGCTGCATATTTTGTAAACGCCCACTTCATTCCATGTCAGCTGCATGCCCCAGTCTTTTTTCTGGCTTGGTACATTTTGCATTAATAAGCATGTTTTGTTTTTTTGTTTAAAGAACTGCAGTTTAATTCATCATTTTTTTGGATGTAGGGTTAGGGTTGCATGTGGTAGCCTAAGTGATCAAACTTGGCTTAGTAAAAAAAATTGTTATTATTATTATTAATATTATTACAACTATTATGATTATTACTAGCGGTGCTGTATTAGCAGTGATAGCTGTAACTGCACAGTGGTAGCTGTACATGGTGTAAAAGTAACAGATGTATAAAAATATCTGTATTTATAAATGACACACTAAGGATAAGTAATGATATACAAATGATGAATTAAGCGCTCGCTAATACCTTACTAATGCTTAATGGCATGAAATTATTATAAAGTGCCACCCTTTCAACATGTTGCTGCAGGTCAGACACTTTAACCGTCACATTATATCAATAATAGGGGCTTTTAATTGGAAACGTAGAAATTAAGATGGAAATCAGTTATGGAGGACCACAATAGCCACATGCATTGAAATAAAGAATTCTGTGAAATATAAATTCTGCATTTGTTGCTTCATTTTCGAATTCCACATTAAAAAACTCATTTTCAAAATCTTTTTTAAAAACCTCATTTCGAAAACCATTTTCGAGTTCCAATTTAAAAACTCATTTTCAAAATGTTTTTTAAAAAGGCGATTCCACATTTAAAATCCATTTCCCTTTCCTGTTCGTTCACGGTTTACCTCAGGGATTTTCAACGTTTGGATTAACAACTTCATTTAAAAAAAAAAACATGCTGCAATTCAAATTAGCCATACCGTGGGATGTAAGGAGCTCTGTGTTTGGTTGGACAGACTTGTACAAAGGCCGTTCAGCCTCGGGATTTACACTCTGCCCGACACGGACAGGTGAAGAATGAAGGGACCCTGCAGTGAAACGGAGAGCTGAACCTTTGACTGTGCGCCTGTTTACTCAGCCTGACTACCTGTGCGAACATGGCTAACGCTAGCATCACCGCACGTAGCCCCGTTATTTGAAGATCATCTTAGCTTATGAAAATTTTATGTCGCAGCTGTACAAGCTAGCTACGTGTTTTGTAAGCTGCTGTGCTCTTCACAAATAAAGCTTGAAGCAGCTCAGACTATTAGAACCAGCACTGAGCCCTGTTACATTTATACAGTGTTAGAGCAATGGCTACAACCTACAGCCTTTAAACTAGTGCTGACAGGAAACACATCAGTTCACGTTACTTTATGATACTTAGAGTTAAAAGAACTGAGACAGGCTGATTAAAATAATAGCTGTCAGTTCTC
>VVHJ01027608.1:0-14218 GCA_015107715.1 Tylochromis polylepis
CACACACACACACACACACACACACACACACACACACACACACACACACACACACACACACACACAGTTGTTCTGGGTTTTGAGGGCATGATTGTCCATGGCTGGAGAATGTTCGTGCATCTGCATAGCTGAACACAGAAATTCAAACAGCGCATGTTTCTCCTCTTCCTCCACTGTGTTTCTTCAGTCTGTCCGCCTCCTTAGGCCACATTCGTTGTCAGTCGTCAAACCGCTAGTAACTAGAACCCTTGTCTCTGCATACACTCACAAAACCTAAAAACACATTTGCTTCCATGATCATGTGCAAAAGGAATCGATTTTTAGACTTCTTGTCGCTGTTGGTTGTAAAGTTTACTGAACAAACTTGTTTTACACGGGTCAGAATCAACTGGTAAGATCCAAACAAGCGTGATAACTGGCTAATTTAAAAAGCTTGCACTGAAGTTCCCACTTTCCTTCAGCTCCACGGTGGTTTGGGCTGGTTTGGCAATGGCACCGGTGTACAATCAGCCTTGTTTAACTCTGTGCCACATTCTTAAAAGGCTCTCGACCAGAGCAGATCAGCTTTGTGGCGCTGGATGCTGTTCAGGGTGAATTAGTGGGTATGAATCACTCAGTGAGCTCTAAAGGGTGACCAGGTCTGCTTGGTTCAGTTGCTTGGGAGCATTACATAGAAATTTGGGTTTACTTGTTGCCCAGGAGATCACCATTGTTTGTGATAATCACATGGTTAGGACATTTCATGAACTCTGTCAGTCACCTTCAGTCCTTCATTCCTGCACTATTAGTCAGCAGACTTTGTGTCAGTATAGAAAGCTGAAAGACTATTGTTCAGATGCCAATGAAAAACACATTTAAAAAAAAAAGGATAACAGCTTTTAATTGCACTGACTGATGTACGACCAGTGTCATCCCTATCAAAGTTAACGTAAACATCACCCTCCTAAAAATGAAAAGTAATGCCTTGCTGTAAAATACCCTGGAAAGTGCACAGCCTCATAAATATTGTTGACTTTATAAGCCCGTGGAAAAGCTTGGTAAAGCAGAAATGAATGTGAGAATCAGTAACAGATGAGGAAGAAAAAATGCATGTCAGTGTCTTTCATTCAGTCTCACCTGGATAATGCTGAGAGAAGAGCAAGTCTTATCTGTTATGTTTACCCTGTTGCTAAGATGCATCTTCCTAATGCAATAACAGTTAAATGTAATGTTTTTATAGTGAAAAGAAGAAGAGGAGTCCTGACTGGCTGATTTGTTTGTCCATATTAGGGACAGCTACTTTAACCTTTACAAAAATACTTCTAAAACACGAGAAGTCACTGTCATCATGAGTGACGACAACAGAGCTTGGATAAACTATGAATGGTGTTTAAGAATCTCCATATTGCAGTTTTTTCCATAACACTGGTATGTACTGTAAAGTATTTTTCTGCTTCTGTGTACACTCACTTTATTAGGTAAATCTTGCTAGTACTGGGTTGACTTCAGAACTGCCTTAATTCTCCATGGCACAGATTCAAAAAGGTGCTGGAAACATTCATTTTGGTCCATATTGACATGACTGCACATCCAAGATGAGAATCTCCCATTCCAGCACATCTCAAAGGTGCTCTACTGGATTGAGATCTGGTAACTGTGGAGGCCCCTTCAGTACAGTGAACTTGCTGATACAAGGCAGGATGGATTTATGTTTTCATGTTGTTTACACCAAATTCTGAGTCCACCATCTGAATGTTGCAGCAGAAAAAAGACCAGACAATATGTGGCGGGGCGTGGTCTGCGGTGCCGCTGCAGGAGAGGCGGACGCACCTGAGCGGCATCCGCAATCATGCCTCGCTGCATAAAATGGGAACTGGGTCCTGTCATTATGTTGTTGTTGTTGGTGTTGGAGTGTTCGGCTGAGCTGAAAAGCTGCAGCCGTGTGATTGTGTACAGCAACTGTGAGTGTTAATAGAGATGATGCTGGAAAGCACGGAAACATGATCGGGTCTGCCGTGGTTCATTTACACAGTATTTTCCCAATCTCCTTCTATTGTCCAGTTTTGTTGAGCCTGTGTGAATTGTGGCATCCTCTTCCTGTTCTTAGCTGACAGGGGTGGCACACACTGTGTGGTCTTCTGCTGCTCATCTGTTTCAAGGTTCAAGGTGTTGTGCATGCAGAGATGCTCTTCCCCATACACTGGTTATAACAAGTGGTTGTTTGAGTTTCTGTAGTGTTTATATAAGCCTTTGCCCTCTGACCTCGGGCATCAATAAGGGATTTTCACCCAGAGAACTGCTGCTCGCTGCCACATATTTTCTCTTTTTCTCTGTAAACCCTAGAGATGGCTGTGTGGGGAAAATTCCAGCAGATCAGCAGTTTCTGAAATAATCAGGACCAGCCCCTCTAACAACATTAAGCATGTCACGTTCAAAGTCACTTAAGTCCATGCCCATACCAACAGTCATGTTAATCTTTCTGGCTTGTGGCCTTCATCAGAGCACTAATGAATATATGTAATATGATATGATGAAGGGTACATATATTCATTAGTGCTCTGATGTGCTTAGATATTTGCATTAATGGGCAGTTGAACAGGTGCACCCAATAAAGTTGCAGCGTGTGCACGTGGTCCCCATTGCACTTCATGCTCGCAGTATACATGAACAATTACGCATTCAGGTTTAATATGGGACAGGTCTGGGGAACTATGTTCATTATTATACGTATAAATGTGCTTTCTGAGGGCGATACTCTACTCATAAACATGTTGTGACAGAGTTAAAAGCCTGGATGAAACATATTAAAGCTGCAGTTGGCTGAAAAATCTGGAGAAGACCAAAATAGGCAGAACATACAGAGCCAACATCTGGCATCTCCACCCCTTCTCTTCTAAGCAAACACAACCTGATGAGTACAGGCAGAGACAGAATTAATGCTGATTTCTGTTTTGATATTGGGGTTCGAGTTCTCCCAGATTTCTAAAGCCTGAAATCAGAGCCCTGACGAGGAGCAAGACTTTAGTTTCTTCTCAAACAATGAATTACATTATACCGGTGTTTTGCATCAATTTTCACCAGTGGCACCAACTAATCTCATTTGGGAATCAGTATGAAAACTGGCATAAGAATGAATTTCCCTGGGCCGGAAAAGTTTTTGCATCAGCTTCATGCTCTTCCAGACAGATAAATTCAAAAACACCTAAAACATTATAGTATAATAAAAAGTTACAGCTTATCAACCTGAGACGTTTTCTTAGTTAAATCTCCAATGGCAATGAATCCAATTCATCCTTGTGCTGCCAATGACAATACGTCTTATCTTATCTTATTAAAAGTCACAACGACATAAATTAATTTCATAGAGAAACATGGTTAACTCACCTGTGTTTTGGCCCTCATGAAGGGCGCGCTGACATTGCAGAGCTTCTCATTCCTCAGTTTGTCCTGCCTGTAGCACTCTATTTTGATGTCCGAGTTGTCCTGAATGAAAAATGTCACTGCTAGTCATAAATGTGGAATTTATTTCATCTTACCTGATGGTTAAACATAAGACTCTTTGGAGTAACATAGAGCTTTTAGGCTATTTGAGAACATCTGTCCTCATAAACTACATGAAGAGTTTAAGGTAATGATAACACACCTTGACAATGAGGCTAGAAAAGTGCAGATTGGGTGTGTAGGTGATGTTCAGGCGAGCATTGTATGCATTCTCTCCTTTGTTCTCCAGTCGAACATCCACCACCATCCTCCGCCTGGTTGCCTCTAGCACCCTCAATGATCCCTCCATCTCTCCTTCGCTTTGACGGCGACAGAAAGCACCACGAGACTGTACGGACTGTGCACAGAACTGTCTGGTAGGCAGTGAGGAAGGAATTATTTATTTACTCGTTGCAAGTGTGGAAATAAAATTTGTCCGACTGTGCGACTGTAGGCATGGTGATGAATATGTGTATACCTACTTTGGAGTCATCAGGTCATTCATGCTCTGCAGCGCCAGGTCAGGGATGCAGCGATCGTCCTCGTCACAGCCGTTCCAAAAGGGCAGCTTTCCAAAGAGATGAGATCTTTTTACATCAAAGGAACTACTACTGCTCACTGTACTTCATATTTCACCCAGATGATGATTGATTTTCCTTGTTTTTTGATGTATTCTCTTACTCAGGAGGCTCATATTAATCATGGCCAAATTATCTAAACATTGAGGTCAGTATATGTGTTAAACGTCTATAAGCCAAAAGCTCAGGCTTTAGACTGCTCGAACCACTTGGTTGGAGACATTTTTCTTTACAGGCATACAGCTCTGAAAAACCCCATCCACCTGCTGCTCAAACCGCTTTGAACTATGCGTCATGCAAGGCTAGAAAGAACAGGAAAAGTGATGTAGCTGAGCATATTATGTGCATGTTGAAATATAGGACATTGTCAGAGAGTCTCTTACCTCAGTCTTCACCACAGTAGGCCAGCTGTCATCTAGAACTGGTGCGTTTTCTGGATCTTGTAGTCCCACTTGTACAGTGAACACTATGGGTCTGGCGTAGTCTGTTGTTTCCTAATATAAAAATGTTATTTTCAGAAATTAACCAGCAGATTTTCTCTATTGTGACACTTTATCTGTGACACTGAAATGTCTATGTTTTGCTTTTAACAAGTTTATACATGTATGTTTTAGATTTTATCAGTGCCAGTGACCAATATCAATAGTGATATTTTGCGAGCGATTCTGCCAGAACTATTTTGATTATGAAATGATTTATAAGTAGAAAAGCAACCAAAATAACATTATAACTGCATCTCACCATGACGTGAAAGTAGATGTGTTCGCAGGTCTCTTCCCCAGGATGGAGGGTCAAGTTTTGAGGCTGCATCTTATTCGGGTTATCCAACATCGCCCGAGGATTGTAACGTTTCTCCGCGATGGAGACATTGTACTTGATCCCTAGCGGGTTGTGGGAAGGATTAAGATATTATATTTCTCTGTGAAACCGTGAAAAATCCTGTTTGTGTTTTTAAGACAGACAGGCTTCTGTTCTTACTTATGTTAGTACAGAGTAATTGATAAATGGCAGCAACAGGACATGGTAAATGACATCATTATAGCACTGCAATGCAATATCAGCTTGGCTCTTAACATACGTTGCATGTGTGACCAACAAATATAAGAATCCAAACCCTTTGGCCTCGGTACTGACTCATTTCCAAACCGCATTGTTTCAGAGACTTTCCATTTATTGCCATGTGTTTTCATGGCATGAGGAAAAATCTACCAAGGCTAAACTCATGCATGTGTTATGTTTGAGGTCAACTAGAGAAGCTGACAGAGCTGCAGCGATCTTAATGTGTTACGCAAAAAAGATCCGTGCAGATAACGGATCTGACATTTGGAACTTTTTCTGTCCTTTTCACCACATCACAATTACCAGTAAAAGTTTTTCCTCTTTAGATGAGGAGAGCTGCAAGTTCCAAAGCAATTTTTCATCCTCGGTCTTTAACTTGTACTTTTCCACTCTGAAAAAGCGTTGAGATACATAGCAATGCAGTACTTTTGAGTAAAATAGTGTAAATTCCTGTAGAGGAATTCTTTAGCCAGTCTCTCTGTTTAGAGTCTCTTATAGCGAGCTCTTTAAATAGATATTTGCATAAAAATGAATGACTGAAAAAAAAGAAAAATCATTTTATGCAACAGACCACAGAGATTTCACAAACAGCAGCACATCTGCCATCCATTACTACCCAGACACGACAATGAAAGGAAAATTAAATAAACGTGTTCCACTGTATGCAACCATGAAGGGTAAGATACCTCCCTCTGTTCTTTCTCTCCTCTGTTATCTATCATGGCACATATGATAGATATGATAAAGATGTCAAGGGGTCAAGAGGTTAACTCAGAACATGCTCCACTATACCGCTCCTTCCTCCGCCACTGAGCCCTGCTTCACTGTCAAACTGGACCCCACCATGATAGCTATTAAAACAAACTGTGAGCTGAAAAAACGCTGCACTTAAATGGATGTGGGTTGCTTTTGGTGGCACAACACATTTTTGCAGACTTGAGTTATCTGGGAGCTTTCACCACCATAGAAAAAAAATCTCTCTATTTTGAGGAAGCTGAATGCAGCCGAGCAGAGATAAACTTCCAGATGCATTCCTAACAGCATTCGCACATGAAAAGGAACATTTGATAGCGCCACAGTGGCTGAGATACGGTGGTTTTTTGATGGCAGCAACATTAGCTTTGGCAGAGAAACAACAGTGAGATCAGAACCTTTTATGCTAGAAAAGAAACATTTTACTTTGGCACTGCTACAAGTAAAAGGAGTCATTAGAGTTTTTATGGGCAGCCATATGCTGAAAAGTGCATTGAGTGACATGAAAGATATATAAATATATGCGTACATGGATTGCCTTTTTTCACTTGAAACCAGTTATATTTCATCTTGTCATGTACAAATATCCAAGTTGCTGAACTATTAAGTAACTATGGATCTAAAATATACACGAATACTGTTCAAATACGTCAGAGAAAAATGATTTGATAATGACACGATAATATCCAGGACCACTAGCGTATACATCTTTTATTGTCTCAAAATCTAAAACTGAGTGCTCTACTGTGAAACAAATTTGTGTTTTTTTTCTTTTATAAATTTTGTTTGTAATCTGTCAGTTTTCTAGGGTGGGCAATAAGTAGTTTTATTCACCTTAGGAGATGACAAGACTGCCACTTGGCAAGACATGTGGAGGAACTAGAGAACTTTGCAGTGGATTATTTTTGCTGGCTTACCAATTTCCTGTGTGGGAGAAATGGCTGTCCTGGCTGTGATGTTGAAACATACAATGGCTGACATGCAGGTCACGTCTTTGCCACCTCTCTGGCAGTCTTTCACAAAGATGTTGATCTTACTGGGCTCAAACCTCACAGTGGTATAAATACGAACAACACTCTGTGACCTGTGAGGGCATAGACGACGTGACAGATGACAGACTTTTAAAAATTGCAGTTAAAATGCAAAACCAAGGATCACGAAAATCTTTGAATTACCTGCCAAAATGAATTTATAGGAATAACTGCAATGTCTATTTTATTTTTTTTGAAATACTGACCAAAGTAGAACAGCAGCACCGAGGGAACCTACAGCTAGGTCCACTAAACCATCATCGTTCATGTCCATTACACCATGGATACTGCGGCCAAAGTACTGCAGGCCAGGAGCCAAATCTGCAGCTGCTATTCTCTAAAACAAACACAGATGGGTCACAGTGACAGCAACCAATGCTTACAATGATCTGCTTAAAATTCAGTACACCCATATATACAATTTTGCAAATGAAAACAAACTCTTTGTGAAGCTCCAGTGTTTGAAAAACGGGATTGGGTTTTTATTAGAGTGAATATTTCCTTAAATATTGTCTTTGTTACCTACAAAACAAGCAGTCCTCATCCATGGAGTCTTCTATGTTACTGCCAGTTTTTCTACAGTATCTCTGAACAGACAAACCAGACACTGGCTCTAAAAACAGGCTTTTACCTGTTTTCTACTGGAAAGTTGATTTCACTTGATTTCAATCGGGAACCGTACTGCTAGACACCAATGAATTTTACAAACTGGTCTTTTAGTAGCGTAGGAGTATATTTTAAAAAAATATAGGAAAAAAAGAAGGGTCCCTCATCCTAATCATTTTACAATACATGCTGTATGCTGATTTCACCTACTAAGATAAAGTCAAAAGGCATTTGAAGATTTATATGTGCTTTTGTAGATTTTAACCCATCTGTCCATCAACCCATCCTCATTCACTTAATTCAGGGTCGCTGGAGGGGTTCGAGCCTAGCCCAGCTGCCACAGGGCAAGACGCCAGGCACAACCTGCCAGTCTGTCACTGGGCTAACGCATAGACAGTCACAGGTGTGAAAAAATTCACACCTGTGGCCACCAACCCCACGTTTTTGTACCGTGAGGAGAACCCACACAGACACAGGGAGAACGTGCAAACACGCTGTGCCGCCATGTCTCTCAGCTTTTAACCCACCCCTTAAACTTGTTTTTAATCCATCTTTTAATCCAGATTTTACAGTTTTACAATACTACTTGTACTACCACTTGTTGCATATTTGCACAGTCAGTGCATTCAACTAAGCTGTTACAAGTAGGAAGAATCAAGACTTTCACAGGTTTTCAACATAGTGAAATAAATGTAAATCTGTGGCTGCCCAGGAAAAAACAACAACAACAAAAAACATAAGGCACGCTTTAGGAAATTTTCAATCCAGTATCTAAGTGTACTTTTATGTACTGCACTGTAATGCACTGGCAATGATGTTTCCACACCACCTACCTGTTTATATTTGCGTAGTATTCTGTTTTGTTGGCTAAAGAAAACATAAATGGCTCCTTTATGCTCATCTTCCAATGGAGCTCCCACCACCAAGTCATTGAACCCATCACCATTCAGATCAGGGACAGGAGCAAGGGAAGAGCCAAAGCGAGCGTTCTGGACACCATTGTGAATTTCCAACGATCCTTCAAGGAGGAAACGATTCTGAGGGGGAGGAAAAAATGACAGTTGTAATTGTTACTGCTAATACAGTGGTCTTGTTTCTTTCTTGGTTCCCACACATAAATATCTAAAGCCTACTGTCCCTTGAGGGAGAATTTTAAGAGTTTGTTTTAATTCACACAAACATTCGTGACTATCCACTTTGTTACCGATGTTGATAAATAGACATCAGCATTAGTGGGGATTCCCATAGTGGGGGATCTGGCTGCTCATCCCCCGAAAAAATCAGCTACAATAAACAGAGTTAGTGAAAGAAAACACTGTTAACCACAGCAAAAGGTCAGAATGCTTTTCATTCCTTTCCAAAGCTGGATTCTCCCCCTAGACATCAGTCCATGTATTAGCAACTGGAGTAAATGACTGATCGTGAGAACTCTGGATTATTTTAGAGTTATTTGGATATTTTAGAGCCTCGCTTCTGTTACGTTTACTCGCATTCTTTAGAGGAATTCTTTCAAAGTCATATTGGCTTGTTGCATTGGTTTGTTTTGACTGTCTTCATGACCTCCTGCTTTGCTCAGTTTATCACAATCTCTGAGTGGGCCAGAGACAGCAGTGCACATCTTGAACTGCCGCACTTGGATAATAATCTTTAAAGCTGACCTTTGTATGAGAAATAGGATTCAAATTTGGCTGAGGCTTGTGTGTGTCATTCCAACTTGCACTGTAGCAGAACTAACAGCACTATAGTTTAAGGGGTTAACAGGGCTGACAGAATGGCTGATAATTTAGATAATTCAGCCAAAACTTAATGATGACAACTCTCAGGTTGTCACTGCGCAGTCACATTCAACCATGCCAATTCAACCAGAAACATCCTTATGAGCGCGCAGCTCATAAAACGTTTAGTGTGTCTGGTACTTTGGTTACTTGAATATCGGTGAAGGCACCAACAATGCTGGACAATGCCATCCTCATTCCATGTTTCTCACTTTATTCCATAATGTGCACATCTTAAAGCAGCATGCCACCTTTATAGGATCCTGGCGCTAAACTAGCCTTCCTGCAGTCCAGACCTGTCAACCACGGAAAACATTTGGTGCCATTTTTCTTTCAAAACAACACAAATTAGGTTTCATGGTCCCTAAATGCCTTTGACTGTTATTAAAACTAAATTTCTAAAATGACTGGAGCAAAATCATTGTTATTTATATCTACGTATGCAAAGTGTTGCAGTCTTTTGTAAATGGAGAGCTTACTGTGTCAAAAAGGCATTTTTATAAATAGCATGCAAAAAGTCCCAGTGTACCATTTAGCAGAATAATCAATGCCTTCTGGCTCAGTCCATTTCTCCAGTAAAAGGACAGATCTGCTTGGTAATTCATCCACAGTTCATTTATTTAGGCATCGCATAATAAGAGCAAGGAAGTTTTTTTGTTCTCTCTGCCCTCGGTCCAGCTGCGTTTGTTGTTTCAATTACACCAAAACATCTTTAGTTAACCAATCATGTCATGTTTTGAACAGAAAAAGAAACAATATTTTCTTCTAATCAAACAAAAGATAAAGCTTGGCACCACTTCTGGGTTTTCTACATAATCCTTTAATTCTTCCTGTTTGAACTAAAATATTTTAAACATCTGGCAAAAGAAAAAAAAAAAGGAGGAATTTCACCTCAGGGCAGTAAAAGAACTAAAGACTGCCATATAACTTTAGTATATTTATTCTGACGCTCTATTCTTAGTAAGTGTTGAGTCAGATGGAAGATAGCCACATCTATGAAAGCAACCACCCGACTGGAACATTTTTCAAAGAGGCAATCTGACAGAATGGAGCCAAATAATGGAGTCCATCAGTAGTCATGCATGTCATTGCTCCACTTGGCATCCCTGATCATAACATAATTCAGGGCTGGCAGACGATTCATGAGATCACTTATTTTTTCAGTTGAATAAACGTGAAGTGAGTTGATTTAGGATGGTAGTTTTAACTTCTCGGCTACCTGATGTGTGCATGTGTGACACACAAGGAGATTGATAGAGAAACACGGAAAAATACAGTCAGCACTGTTTAAATGTGAAACACATGGCTCAACCAGAAGGCCGTGAAGGGTCATAACCAGTCTGTAGTGGCTTAGGAGCAAGTTAAAAAAAAAAAAAAAAGCAACAATTTTTCATCACCTGCCAGATTTTAGGTAATTTTGGTTAGATTTGGATAGTTTTCTTTAGTATTTATTTCTGTAATATGGTGTACTTTACATAATTTTCATCATCCCATCTGCATCACGCAAACATTTCTTATCAGGCAAGTCATACTAGTCTGTTCATTTAGATGAGACTCAGGATAGTGTTAACATGCAGGGAGACAACTGCATGAGACAAAAGGTGTTGTCATTGCCAAAATTTACACACAAGATAACATGTCTAACATCAGAACAGCTATTTCAATAATAACACCAAACTTTTGGACAGTTGCTATTACACATCCAGCTGATACGTCACAATAATCCTGAATTCACTTTTGTATTAACCCTACTGTAGCCTCCACATTACCAGAGGGGGATAGTTGCAGCTTTTTTCCTCTCCTGCTAAAGGTTCACCTCTTACCTGGGCTGTGTTTTTAAAAGAGACTTTTTGATGATGATAGTGGTGAGAAATTATACTAAAAGAGCACACAGAGTGACCTCAAAGTGAAAAGAGACTCCACAGAGCTGAAGAAAATTGAGCGCTTTAATCCTGCACTCTTCATTTACAACAAGTCGTACCATAAAATAAAAACAAAACAAACAAAACCTGACCCCTGTGGTGCTCTCAATCAAAATATGCAAAGGTCCCTAGCAATTATCAAGTAATTAAAGCTTCTTTCAGCTTCTTCTGTATTCACAAGCAAACAGATCTACATACTTTATTTGGCAGATTTTTACACCGGATGTCGTTCTTAATGAAATATTTCCTTCTTACCACTGATTTGTGTCTCCTCTCAGTTGCTAACCGTGGATCTTTCATGTATTAGGCGAATGTGTGAGCTGCCACATTATTGGAGCTTCTATATGAAGCAAATTTAGAGAATAAAAGAAAATACTGTGCATCCATTTTTGAGCTGCTGACCATAAAAAAAAGAATTTTAGTGTGTGCTAACTGACCAGCATTAACATTTCTAAAATGAGACATTCCTGGTTACTGAGGATTGGTCTCCGGACAATTAAAAATGCGTTAGTGCAGAATCACATTTTTGACTATAAATATCAGCTATGAGCCCAGCTGCATATTTTTTAAACCAAGGAATTCCAACTTAAGAAGTTTTCCAGAACGATATGACTGAGCAGCAACCCCATGACACCTGAATCAACCACATTATTAATTATCCAGAACACGTGGCATTTCTATCCTGGTGAAGATAGACTTTTTTTAACATATGATTTCTGTTTGTGTTTAGTTTTTAAGCTCAGGCTGCCACCTGTGTTGTGGTTTGGGGCTACACTGGATATTTAAATACCCCTTCTATGCCTGTTCATTGGATCTGAAGCAGCTGAAGACATTCATTATTCTAACGAGCATGACAGACCTGGAACACCGGGAAATTTCCTTCTATTAAAGAAAAGTTCTCGCCTCCAAATGGTTTGCTGGAAATGGGTTCAGAGGACAGAGAATACTTTCCTCCTGAATTCATTCTGCACATCAAATAAAGTCGGCACGCTGGCATGGCAGACTGTCATTTGATCTGTGCATTTAATCTGGACAAGATCATGTGTCAAATGTTGACAGTGGTGCTGGAAAACAGCAGAGTCTGGTTTGGTGTGTGTTACTGGACACTTCTGGTGAAGTGTGCTAGAAGCAACTGGGGAAGGCTGGGGTTTGAACATTTGTTGACCCAGTTCTGTGCAGTCATTGGTTAATGCTTGCATGCGGCCAGGCCCAAGTCTGTAGACTTTATATACCTACCAGCTCTGTGAATCTGTAGATGTAGACCTTTCCTTTCTCCAAGCCTGCACTGAAGAACATCGGTGCTGACACCAAAAGGCGATCAGTTATACCGTCTCCGTCGATATCCACAGGTGCAATCTCACTGCCATAATAGGAGCCAATCTGAAAGAAACATTGGTGCGTATGTATCAGTATGTATCAGTTTAAAAGCATTTCAATCAGATGATGACATCGGCTGCATTTAGTTTTGTTAATTAAATCCAATCACAAATGACACACTATACAAAATAAAATACTCTTAAATTCCCTCTTGTGGTTTTGTTGCACTACATGACATTTGGGTTTGAAGAGTTGCTCATGAGCTTGAGTGGCTTTTGAACTTCAATATTGTCAGCAAATGGCAGCTTGTGTAGTGTGACAGCTAGTGGTCAAAAGTCCTGACGCTTTTGTTGAAGCTCAGACTGTGGGAGCTTTCCAGAGGGAGCATAGATCAGTCACCGAAGTGGATAAAACATCATTAGAAACATCTGCCTCTTAAAAGTTTTTTTTTTTTTTTTTTTGCTCAAGACTTCTCAGATCAAGAACGTTTTCTAAAAAAAAAAACCCCATCTGCTATTTTGGATAAGCTGCTGCTGACAAGGTACAATGTAAGCTGCTGCAAGATCACTTCAGGCTTGCAGCCTGTGAACCGCTGCCAGTTCTGAGTGTAGTGGTCATTAACACATGGAGCCACATCCCCTTGAAATGATGACCATTTTAAAATGTAATGCGACTGAGACGGATGAAATTCATAACACATGATCTGTTATCCAGTCAAAGTCGTAAAGTTAAAAATGATATAACAACAATGACACTAAATGAAGCACAAAATCGTAAAAAAACAATGCAAACAGTAATGGAGATTATATACAGTGATTTGGTCCTTAGTGCAGTTTCTTATGTTTGTATAGTTTTTGGACCGCAGCAGTGGAGCACACTCAGTTACTGAGCTTAAGTTTCTAAATAAAAAAAATTGTTGGATGTTGGCCTTTTCTGTACTGCATGTCATGATCATTTTCCATCCATTTTATCAAAATTTATAGATAATTGATTTGGAGTTATTCTAATGGTTTTGAAAGCTAAATCTACAGGATATACAGGGTACCGAAATATCTTTAACAGAGACAAAAAACAATCCATCCATGTGATCTAACTGAGATAGTGTCCTGCACTGCCAGATGTGATCCTGATTTTTATACAGTGTTATACACATACACCACTGCTAGAGTCTATTAATATTCACCCACGTTTGTGTTTTATCTATGCTCCTAATGTTTGAGCGGGTATCATTTAGGAATGGGTGGCATCAAAGGACGATGTCCTGTTCTAAAACCTTAACCAGTTAGTCTGCATATGGTAGAAAAATGTAGCATTTTATGGGCAAAATCTGTTTGGTATAGCCTCAGTGCACTGTGTTATACTTCCAATACAGTGGCTTGCAAAAGTATTCGGCCCCCTTGAACTTTTCCACATTTTGTCACATTACAGCCACAAACATGAATCAATTTTATTGGAATTCCACGTGAAAGACCAATACAAAGTGGTGTACACGTGAGAAGTGGAACGAAAATCATACGTGATTCCAAACATTTTTACAAATAAATAACTGCAAAGTGGGGTGTGCATAATTATTCAGCCCCCTGAGTCAATACTTTGTAGAACCACCTTTTGCTGCAATTCCAGCTGCCAGTCTTTTAGGGTATGTCTCTACCAGCTTTGCACATCTAGAGACTGAAATTCTTGCCCATTCTTCTTTGCAAAACAGCTCCAGCTCAGTC
>VVHJ01027614.1:0-13242 GCA_015107715.1 Tylochromis polylepis
CCCCCCCCCCCCAAACTGTACAGGGCACTGTAAATGCTTTGATGAGTATGAATATAATGTGAATTATGTGCTGTTGCCATTAGAGTCAAGCAGATCTAAACCCAGCTGATGAGCTTTAATCTGTCTATGGACAGACGGGTTCTCCACTATGGGTGGGATGGCTGCAGTGCGTCAACTAGCAGACATTTTTAGCTAGGACTAAAAATGATGTTCCAAAAAGAGCAAGGTGGAAAGCACACCAGATGTACTTTAACTAAGAAAAATGAACCGTCATGTGGGAGCAGCATCAGAATCAACTGAAATAAAGCACTTGATAAAAGCCTGAACACATTGTGGGATGGACATTAACCCTCAAGGAAATAGGACTGCTGGTGCTACTGTGGTGAGGGTAATAATGTGGAAATAGGAGAGAGAAAAACAATGCCACTTGAGGAATTCCACCACAGGAAATATTGCTTTAACAAAACTTAATTACCAGTGGATAATAAAGGCGCACAGGCCCATACCAGAGAGGCAGATTAATTCTAGTAATTTATTCAACAAAACATAAGTCAATTACAAACAAGGTTGAAGCTGCTAGGATGGAGAAAACGTGTGAAAAAGCAATCAAAAATTTCAGATATTTAAAACACTCTATTTGGACACTTTTAAACGAAGGTTTACTATAGTATAATAGGTAAAAACTTAAAGAAATAGCCCACTTGGGGAGGCAGTCTACACTGAGGAGTACCCAGTGGTGCTACCGACTACTCGCCATGTGCTTCACTGCAAACACAATGAAATCAATCACATGCGTATCTGTGGGGAGGGGACCTCACCAAATGTGCCTCCCAGCAAGATGACGTTCTGCCTCACTAAGGAGAGAAAAACGTCTAAACGAAAACAAAAGGCTACAACTCGAACGCTTCTGAAAGAGCACAAATGAAAATAGCATAGCAAAACACACAAGCAACTCAGAGAAAATACAATAGTCTTAAGCTGAAATACAATAAAGGGCCTAAGCAAGATCACCATCGAGCATTGGGCAGCAAAACACAGAGGGGTGCAACACAGTGGCCCCAACAGGGACTGTACTACTAAGCATGTCCAACATACCCAGGGTATCTTTTCATTAGCTAGCCTCACTTACACTAACATTGTGCCAGCTTCCCCTGGCATTCCCATGAAAGGGGTAATGTTGGCAGCATCTGACCAATCACCATTATGGAAAAGTGTACTGGCAGCAGAAGCGACGGATTTACAAAGGAAGACAAAACTGTAATGTTAGAAAATTATTAAGATATAAAACATAATACAGACTAAAAGCATCACAGCTGCTGCAAATAAAGCAACAGTGTGTGTGAGAAGAAAAGCGTTGGACTGTAGCTTAGTATTAAAAGCACGGTATGGATTTTTGTGCACTTTAAGGGCAGTACGAGTGGATGACATCTACTATATTAATAAAGTTTAGCCTCTATGAAAAAAAAAGGTGGCAATATTTAAAAGAGTTTTTTTTCTTCTTTCAACTGTAACCTCAGTAGTGTTTAACAGTCTCAGAGTAAGGCATAGATATTAAAAAAAGAATTCAAATTTAGGCTTAGTCTAAGCTGCATGTGAATTTTGGAGCCCAAATTAGCCCCCAAAAAAGAATAAATAAATAAAACTGCATCTAAGAATCTATATTTAATAGTAATGCTCATCAGACATTGGACACTATTGAAAACCTTTAGCTGTCTGTGTACAGTTGTAAGAGATCTTCCAAGAATGGTGATGCTATGTTCTAGAAAACTGATTGGTTAGTGGGCGGTTATAACATACCTGTTGGTCTCTAGTCTGGAACTTAAGTTACCACAGCGAAGTTCCCTGTAAGAAGTGAACCACCTTCAAAGAACAGAAAACCCAGGGCTATCGCTAAAGTTACCCAAATGAGCCCAAATCCTGCTTTGTAGTACAGGCCTCAGGATCTGTGATCACTGCTGCCATCTGCAACCAAAGTGACAAGGGGCTCCAGGTGTGTTTTATATTCAAACTCTGGTTGGGGAGCTAGAGGAGAGGTCAGGGTTAAGGCTGCATTCACCAGAACCTCGAGTGAGGAACGTTCAGGACTAGGGAAACATTCCCTACCACACCAGCACGGCTGACAGTAGCTATAGCTCAACATATAACACATTTCAGTAAATTTTAAAATAGGATTTAGTTACTGAAGAATGTGATTAAGCAAAATATTTGCCAAATAGTGATTAAATGCACAGATTGTATTTGTAAGAGTGGGCATGATCTATATATGCTTAAATTTGTACAATGAACAGCTCAGTGTTGTCTGCTTTCAGAGTATTAATTTGGAGGCTGCCCCACCCCCCACGCCATTTAATTAATTTAATTAATTAATAAATTAGTCAGTAATAAACCAACATCATCAAATCACCACATGAGAGAATATCGTTTGTAAGTGTTTATATAATCACCCTACCTTCATGCTGTTTTACTTTGGCAAGGAAAAGTAATCGTGATAAAAGATAAAATCCTTCCACGATGTTAAAATTTCCCTCAATGATGTGTTTATTTTTCTGGGAAACAGGCAAATTTATTTAAACTAAGTCCAAAACTCCCAAAACCACCCTCAGTGAACATCTCATGTTTTATTTATTTGAGTGTAATTGTAGCACACTAAATTGGCAGGGTACCACCTGAATCTCTTGACATGCTAACATGGTAATTGGTAAATTTCTGTTTATGTTATTGCAAAATCATAAAGTGTTTTCTCATCATTGTAGAGAAATCACAGTGGCAGCCCTTTATGTTGTACCACTGTTCATTTCACTTGACAGTAAGTGGTTAGTGTTTTTGAAAACGTACAAGCGTCAATACCTTATGTTAAGGGAAGCTACACGTGCACACAAACACAGCAACAGTTTATGGGAGGGGATGGCCATTGCGACACAGCTCAGCTCTTGGGAATATTGACATTCATGTGGTGACCCTCCTAAAACCCATGTTGATAGCATTGATCGTATAAACCTTAAATCAATGTGGCCCTGACCACTTGTAACGCAGGATCCCCGGCTGGATCCCAGCCTCCAGAGCTGCTCTCTGTGCATCACAGCATGGCGTGTTTTTGAAAAGCCTGCAGAGCGAGACAAACCAATCCATAGGCTCCCTATGGGCTGTCAGGAAGGCACACAGCCCAAATGCTTGGCCTGTTTGTAGTGCTGCTGAGTCTCTGATGCAGACAACGAGTGGCATGGGTTGGTTTTACAACAAAGGCAAAACAGCCAAATGGAAATCATTGTTCTAATAAAAAGAAAAAAGCAGACGTTTTGCCTTTTAAAGCTGAAGCACAGTAGTTAAAAATATGCCTGTGTGAGTAAGTGGATAATTTATAAGTTTGTTAAAGAAAAATCAGTCATTATTAATAATGTTAAATTTTGCTAGCCGTTGATAGAAGCATTAACGTGTTTACAAGTTGATATTTTCATTGCTCTTCGTGGTGAAGAACAAGAGGTTTTTGCTTTTTTTAACGGTTTAATAGCTGCCCTGATAAATAACTATGGGGTCACTGATGACGCCTTAAGCTAGTTTAAAGTTGTTTCATGATTTGTATAAAGTACAAGTGTTTACAAACTGAAAACTGTTTGCAAAAGATCTTTCGTAAAAGATCCAAAAACTCCCTACCTTAAGGTGGCTCTAGGAGCAAATTATGTATCCATTCCTCTATTAATTATTTCCTTTCAGTCGTAAGCATTCACCAATCAAAAGAATACAATGGCCTTTTCATGGAATGAATTATTTGATGATCATTTCTAACACCCATAATTAGCTGCACAGTTAAGACAACATTAGCGTTTTGAATGATAGTAAATGTTTGATAATCACCAAAATTCTTCTGTATGTTTTTCAGCGTCACAGAAGTAAAAGCAACTGCTATAATGTGGCCTACTGGGCATGTGTCGGAGGGGAACAAGGAGAGCAGTGATACCATACATTCAAAATTCTCTTTCTCATGTAATCTCATCTCATGGCCACAGATGTCTAAAATTACACACAGATGTGGATGACAAGATGATTCAAGATTCAAAGACCCTCTGGGGAATAGATAAAATCAAACATATGAACAGTACTGCAGTAGTGCAAGATATAAATAAAATAAAGAAATGTATTTGGCAGTTGGCTGCTTTCTCAGCAGTCTGGTACAGTTTTAACGGGGCAGAGCACATGACCAGTAACTGCACAGATAGGTCTGCAGTAATAAAGAGGTCTACTTTGTAGTAATTATCCTGTGGTTTCCTTCACCTCTATGTAAACTTTGTTTCCTTTGGCTCAAAAATTCAAATGCATGTTGATGTTGCTTATTCATGTGTAAATATGCTTGCTGATAATATGCTCTTGTAAGGTGCTAGAAAATCCCCAAGTGACCAATTATTATGGGTAAATATAAAGATTTAACTGTGAATGTAAGCATTAATGACCTTTGAGCTGTTAGTTGACTGTTCAACTTTTTCAGCTTTTATGTGCATGAAAACCACAAACTCTGTTTATGTTTGATTGAATTTTTCTAATATGTATCCCTTCTTTTCGCTCATGTGCCATCAAGCTGTGTCTCAGCAAGCACATAAGAGAAATCAGTCAGACTAGATATGACTTCAGCATCAAATAATTTCCTCTGTGTATTGGGATTTCAGCCAGGGCCAGTACCTTATAAAGCAGACGGCATGCTTTTAATAAATCAGACTTGCATAGGATCTGAAACATTACATGCTGCTTCACCAGTTTATTGTCCCTTTGCAAGTGTAGAGGACATTACTGGGACAGAAAATGAACCGTGGACTTCTAGCCTCAATTTAATTTCCTATACAGACCGAAAGAAAAGACAGGAAAAAAATAAAAATACTAAATGCAAAATTACTTTTCACGTTTTTTTTTTTTCCTTTTTCAAGCTGCTGCCGTAATATTTGCTTCATGGCCACTCAAGCCAACAGGACCAAAGAAATGTTTTTACTGCTGCTGTGATTTAATCCATAAATGTTAATCAGGTTAAATGAGACATGCACTGACCCCTAAAGTAATCTAAACAGAGTTTGTGCCAGACCTTGCTACACATTTATCAGTGGTATAGTTGTAAATGTACAGATTCAATTTATGGATTAAAAACATTGACCTTGATCATATTTTATTTTGTTATTACATTTTAGATGGGATAATTAGCAATGTCTATTCTGTATAGTAAAGTTTTCAAATAAAATATAAGTAACATGCTTTTTTTTTCAAGCACTAAAATAGAAAATAACAATAATAACAATAAGCAGGCGATATCGTAAGTGTGCTCATCTACTGTCACTGGATGGCTTTCTGTTCCTTGGGACATGACAGGCGCATACCTGAATTTAGTAATTGTGACACTTCCCCACAGTAATATTAACTGAACATCACAAGGTTTTATGCAGAACACCTGCACTATTATTTTCCCTGCATTCTGCCGTACACTTCTAATTTTCTGAGTGTTTGTAGAAACACAGTGAACTGGTAGCTCTCATTCAGTGCCACCAAATGAATTAGTCACACATGAGCAAGTGTAAAAATGAGTTTTGGATTTGTGCAGATGACATTTTGGAAACGATATACACACAGGTGAGCAGAAACCTGCTAAATATGAATTTTTAGCATATGAATAAATGTAAAAATCTGGTACATTAAAGATAAAAGGGAAGTTTAGGAAGACTGGGTATGAAACAAATGCTTAACTTTTTTTTCAGTTGATTTTAGAAAATATATGTATATTGTTTAAGTCATTTTGGCTCAGTGTGTAGTTTTGCAGATATATCAGTTATAATGGCATACAGAAAATCATATTTCCTATATTTAGACCAATCCCTAATTAAAGTGTCCTTCTAAAAAGGTCTAAGCTATCGGGGCATGAGCACTGGACCTGGGGGTGTCCTTTGAAATGTGGTTAGCAACATATCCTTTGTGTCCTCCAGGTTGTACGGTGGGGTGGGTGGATTATGGAAATATGAAGCTGATATCAATCTGATCCTGACTCGAAAAGTTAGATTAGGTATATTTGACAATAGGCTGCTCGATGGGGCCGATTTGTTTACTTCAGTGTTCCGTGTTTATTAGAGGATTTCACACCTCCTAAATTTTTTACCTTGTGTACACAAGGTTTATACAAGGATTTTATTTTTTTTTAACATTTTACATTTTTTTTAAAATTATATTTATTTTTGTCCTATTGTTCGTTATTTTTCTGTTTATTAGTAATACATATCAATTCACTAAATTTATAATCATTTCTAATATAAAGTATATACAGTGAATAATGTATTGCAGACTGTAGGACCATGAGCCTTATGTTTCAATGAATTCTACAGCTGTGAGTTTTAACGTGATGGCATTGAGGACTGAACGTCCTCGTATCTTGTAAGCCTTGCAACACTTGGTTTGACATTAAGCTATTTTTGTTTTCATTAAATATTGTTGTTGGTCTTTATTTCCTGTACTGAGAATTAATTGGCCCTTTTGGCCTCTGCTTTCCATTTCCTGTTGGGTTTTTTTTGTCTCTTCTTGTCAGTAGAAGGACAAAGCTGTTCAGGACAAGCCTTTTACTCCCAGTATTTTTCTGCCAAGTGCTGTTAACGGCTGTATTCTGTAGTTGGCTAGTTCTTCCCAAAAAGGATGCTCAATCTCATTGTGTCATAGGGGCATGTCAGGAGTTTAACCCTTATAAGACCTTAATGGCAGAATGGCCAATAACTGATTCAGTGCATGTAAATACTGTCACTACTTCATGTTCCCTTATGTAACGAGACAGTGAGTGGCTGCCCTTTTAAACTACACAAATAAATAATTGTTTCTTGCAAACATAGATGGAAATGCAGTAAATTAATTAAAAACAAGAGTTTGTGAAGTCAGGATTTGATATGACCAACTTCATTCTTCAAAAAAGCCTGACTTCTCTTCGACAAGCTTTCTTGTACTTTCTTTAAGTCATATTTAGGAGGAGCTCTCCAGACCTCTTGAAGCAGATTCCAAAGCTCTTCTTTGGACGTTGACTGCCTTTTGGTCCATTTTTTGTCAAGATTATCCAACACTGCTTCAGTAGTCATTGTTTCATTGTGTGTTTTTCTGTCCAGGTGTGTTTTTACTCCAGTGTGTTTGGGGTCATTGAAGACTGGGATCATACTGATCCAATCAAACACTTTCTCAAAGGTATTGCGTTAAATTCAATTAAGTTCATTTCCTCTGCGTGGAAGCAATTTGCAACCGTGGGAAGGAAAAACTCCCTTTTAAAAAGGAGAAGCCTCAAGCAGAACCATCAGCAGTGACCAGTTGGGGGTGAGGGGAAAGAGAACAGAGGAGTGAGAGCCAGAGTTTAAAATTTCTAATGATTAAATATAGTAGCAGTTTATAAACACACCGAGAATGAAAAGAGTTCAGTGAAGAAAAACTTTCAGTTCATCATGGGAAGCACCACCAGCAGCGTAATTGGAACATAATTAATGAATAGTTCAGGGTCATCTGATCCAGTTCTAACTATAAGCTTTATCAAAAAGGAGACTTGACAAGTAGAGAGGGTGTCTGTCTTCTGAATCCAAATTGGAAGCTGGTTCCACAGATGAGGGGCCTGAAAGCTGAAGGCTCTGACCAAAAGGTTTTTATGCATAAAATGATGGTGCATAAAAATCTGATAGTACTTTTTTGCATTCACGGTTTCTTCCATTTTGACAAGATACCCAACACACCACTGGCTGAAATGCAGCCCTAAACCATGACAGAACCTTCACTGTTTTTTGCAGATTGCTGTTGATACTCACGGTTGTACCCCTGTATTGACCTGCTCTGTACATGTTGATGACTTGAACCACAAATTTGGATTCATCACTCAATAGGACCCGCTGACACTGATTTTCAGTATGTAACTTGGTGTTTTTCAGAGTTTTTCAGTTCCTTAAGAATGGCTTCTTGACAGCCATTGAGACCATTTCTGATGAGGCTTCAGTGAATTGTAGATGGGAACTGAAGGCTCAGATGAATTTCTCAGGTCCTCTCAGGTTTTTCCTGTTTCTTAAGGATGTAATTTTCAGATACAGGCCATGTGTTATACACTGCCACTGCTTCGTATGATACATAGTAATTTATAGATCAGTGTATAGTGGCTTAACAAGAAAGCATCATTCTGAAAATGATTAAAAAAAACAAGGACTGGATTGAAAATGCATGAAAAAGTGACAAAAGAAAAAACTTTGAAAGATGCTCAGATACCCTGTAGAGATATTGCCCGAGGTCACTATAATAACAAGATCTGGATCCTTGGAAGTAAAGTATAAAGAAATAAGAGGTGACTCAAGACTTTTACTCAGTTCTATATTTGTGACGCCACAGATTTGTTTATTAAGTAAAGTTCAAACAGAAATATTATTATTAATAATAAATATTATTATTGTTTACAGGCATATATTTGACTGTCATGTAACAAACTAAGAATTTAATGTACTTGCACCAGTAACATAAAAAAGTCATAGTGGACAAAATCTTTCTTTACCTTATTTAGAAAATACTTTTCTCCCCTTCCCAGAACAGAAATGTGCTGCAAGGTTAGCATACAGTGTCTGTCAATCAACTGCTAGGGTGAATCTGATGGCTCGCACACTGTAATATCAATGAATTACACATAAATATAGAACCAGATAACTGATAATCACTCACCTCTCACATTAAATGAACTGGCTTTGCTGTGTTATTCTTGTGCTTGAATTTCCTTGTCTATGGTGGTTCATGTTTCAGATCATCAAACAAATTTATTTGTTATTTCTCACAGGCCCATGTAGGTTTGGATTTTTTCCCCCCTTAATAATAAACACCTTCATTTAGAAACTGAATGCTGTGTTCACTTGTGTTAAGTTTGTTTAATATTTAAATTTGTTTGATGATCTGAAACATTTAAGTGTGCCAAACATACAAAAAAAATAGGAACTCACCACTATATACAGAGCATAAGCATTGCTAATAGTCAGTAATTCAGGCTTGTTGAGACTTTGTAGCCTTTGCAGTAACTTAGACCTACAACAGACTGACTGGAGTGTAATTATCTGGGAAGCATGACTTATGAATGATTATATTATCAGAAGCAGAGTGCTGGACTCACTGACAGCCTGACATTACAATCCCTGGTTGCCATGTTAACAGAAATTAATGTTTCAAAATTACATCTAAACATATTTTCTTGTCAATATACAAGTTTGTTTCAGCCTCGAGATAAATTGGCTGAAGATAACACATCGAAAGATCACATTTTGACAGTATTGACTCATTTTTCTAATGACAATAGCATTCCACCATTATAAAATGAATTATGTGAACCTATAATCACATAAAAAATCCCACCGTACATGTAATGGATTTCAAAGCAGTGGAATGGAAGTGGAAAAAAATAAAAAGCTTCAGCATGAAACATCTTTCAAGCATTTAAAACTTTTACCATTACAACTACAACTTACAACTATAACATAATTCACTTTAATACCCCATTAGCACACAGAGTCAAACTATCATGGCTTCATGCTATATTAGCTTTTATGAAATACACCAAATTGAATCAAATGATATAAGCCAGTAATGTCATTAATATTCATTTCCAGTGGAGAAGCCCTTGTGTGACATGTGTGAAATGGGGTTGCGACTTTCACATTTGTTCAATGTCAAAATCAGCACTGGATCATAAAGCCTATTGCTAAAAATCCTCTCAATTTAAGTTTCATTTCATTCTTCATGCCATTTCATTTCATTGTACGTATTGAGTGTTATATTTTGACAACATTAACTGCAGGCTCAGGAACTAGCGTAATAACAAATGCATTGAAAGGATTCAGTGTTAGAAAACTATGAGTTTCAGCCATTAATATTGTAATCCGATATCAAATTCAATCAGTGGCCCTTTAGTGGAGATAAAGTTTATTATATTCTATGCAAGAAGCTTCCTTTTGCTATCTTGTAGCTGTCAGATAGTCCCGATCTTTCCGCCTTCCTGATTCTTAATGCCTCGCATTCAGAGACTAAGTGACAGATTGATAGCTCAGCTCTAATACTATGTCTGCTCTGTCAGCCTGAGAAAGGCCATGTCTTCTTTCCTCCATTCAGGAGTTACATGACAGGGGTGTAAGTCATAAGGAGCACTGGTGCCATTATAACATCATCCTCATCCGTTAGTAAGTGGATTATGGGGCTGGAGCACTGGCATGCTTTGATGTGTGGTTTGGTTTTATTAGCTCTATAAGAGAACACAGTTCACTTAGTCTCCACTTGGATTCCAAGTAATGCCTGGCATTAAACAGTTTTTTCCCTGCATTGCCTGTATTAGCCCCCTCCATGTATGGGCATTAATGCTGGTTGATGGGTTTGAATTACATTTGTCACTGAGGTAGATCTGATTGAGGACCATTATCAGTACTTGACATTTGACATCTTCTTGAAGTTTACTCAGGGATGAATGAAACAATGGGGTGCTTAAAAATACATTTGTGCTTCAGTACGTATATGTTTATGTATCAAATGGAAAATTTCCTCAGCTTTTCTGTTTATTGTGCAGCGTTTGAGGAAAATAATATGTAACTATAAAAACACAAAATCACTTGAAAACACATAAATATAAAAACTGTGGTGAACGAACTAAAGTAGATATGAAAGTTCAAGGGTAATCATGCAGGTTTAAAAGCAATATTAATGTTTTTTGTTTGTTTGTTTGTTTTTTCAGCCAGCTGCTGGAACTCCTTTTCATTTTTGTGATTTGCAGAAACCAAAGAACTCTCCTGCATGATTAACTCAAACCCAAAAACTCTGGACACTGGCATCCTCTCACACCTCTGATAGATCATTGTCCCGTTCCCTCCAGCTTCTTCCTGACTGTGTAAAACAGACTCATTGCAGACACATGTTTCCATCATTCTAATCAGTACAAAAATCTGCATGCATATACTTTTACTTACGTTTTGACATGCTTTGAACCATTCACATTGAGAAATACAGCACATACAGAAAGAGGGCTGTAGAAAATTTAGTTGCATGTCTGAAAAAAGGTAGATTTAGAGCACAAACAAAAAAAAAATAATTATGATTGTTTTAGTCAGCACTGTAGCCTTATCAGTTAATACAAATATGCATGAGTGAACGATATTATGTCTTCTGGAGGACGCTTTCTTTAACTTGAAATGAAAATGAAAAGCACATAAAGGGAAAAAAGACAAAGTGGTGGAGGACACTGGTTCACGGGGTCCTGACTATGTCAGTGTTTTTGACTGTAAAGCCTGTCTTGCAAGGACAGACTGTCTGCCATCACTGTGGGATGTCTGGGGGTGCAGGCAGGGGTGAAGAGAGCCCCAGGTGGCAGTGGACTCACGCGCCTTGGGAATCTGCATGGCAACTACCCCAGGAAAGCCAGAGATAACCAATGCTAAAAGCAAACTGATGCACACTATAGAAAGGCACCAGGTGAGAGAATCTGAGTGAGCCGCATTACTTTCTTCAGATAGATGCTGCTGACTGAAGGCTCGCTTTTAGTCAACCAGCCTCAAGTCACACTAAAGAGTGAGTGATTTGAGGCTTTAAGCGGGAGGCAAAATCACCACTGCAAAGGAGATGCAAAAGAATTTTTTCCAAAGTTTTTTTTCCCACAATCATTACAAGACTAAAAAGAGACTGAGATTAAACCCCAGTTAAAAGCCTTTCCTTGTAATGAACGCTACAAGCATGGAGATTTACTTGGGTGCTAATTTGTCATGTTTTATATATACTGTAAGTCGTGGTCTCGGCCTGTTTTGCTGTCCACCAAATACCTACTAAATTCTTTAATAGGTTCAGCCGCAAGTTGATAATGTTGTCTGCCTAGGAGGCAGCAAATGGTTCACAGAGACCCATTTTTACAGTTCATTAAGTGATTTGACTGTTTGTTAATGTAAAAATATTGTTTAGTGGAGCTGTGTGTTGCTGCTGTCCATGACTGTTCTGGTAGAGAGAAATGTCACATCCTCAGTACCTTTTTTGGTTGACAAGGAGAAGTTGCATTTAGAGTATAGTCACTGCTACATTTCTGTGAAAAGGGGTTTGCAAGGGTGACTTTCAAAGAGCTAAAAATGTAATCATTACAAACAGAATGACCCTCGTCTCCTTTCTGTCCGCTGCACATGCAGATATACTGCAGAAGTACCGGTGCTATTTGTTAATGTCCTTGACTGTGCAAATTAAACAAACAACTTATGCAAATAGGCTACAACATTAGCTGATTTAAATTAATAATAGCAACCAAAATCCCATTTTTATTCAGCCACAGACTCCCTAATATGTTTGAAAAGGGATATTTTATGTAAATTACTCATTGAAATCCATTTTTCATTTAATCATTTTTGCTTATCTTTGCATAACTCTACTTGTTTGACTGAGCTGACGCAGTTCATTTCTAATTGATTTTTTTTTCCTGTCACTGTTTTTGACTCAGTTTCACTTAACCCTTGTTGTAATAGTGTAGTGAATGAGTATTGCTTACAGGGAGGATCAGTTAGGTGCTGGTTTACTTTACTTATTATTTTGAATGAACAGGAGAAAGAATAGCATTTTGGATCATTATGTATCAAGTTAAGCGATGTACAGTCTGTAAACACAGAACACGTGAACACCTAGCCAGAGGGAGAAATGATCCAATTTGCTGTAAAATTTTCTGACTGGTGGGTTTAACTTTTGAAAGAAAAAAAAATCTCCTGTGTTAGATTCCTCCTGTCTCTCTCTGTGTGCGCTGTCAAGTTGACTGTGACGGTGCGAAGGCAGACCCCAAGACACAGGCATGTTGTTCCACATACTTTTTATTAATAAACACGACGCACTTTACACACGGTTGCTGACACACAGACACCGGCTGAAGCTCTCCCGCTGCCAGCCGCACATAACACCAACAACCACAAACCAACAATCAGGACCCTTTTTATGGCTGGCGAGGCGTGATTGCCGATGCCGTGCAGGTGAAGCCATCTCCACCGCACGGCACCGCAAGCCACGCCCCGCCACATACCCCCATCACCCGATTGAGGCCGGGGCTCCAACCGGCCGAACCTACTCCCCCCCCCCGCGGACGGAAGAGGGGATCAGCCCTGGCCGGCGACGCTCCCGGCCACAGGTCCCGCGGCAGGGTGACCACAGTTCCGGCGGACGGCCGCTCGCCCAGCAGCGACGGCGAGGCTGGTCCGGAGGTCGGCCGCGTGGCCTCCGACACTGGTCCGGCCT
>VVHJ01027618.1:7558-17641 GCA_015107715.1 Tylochromis polylepis
GCCAGAGCCAACCTGAGGAGGGGCATCAAACAGGCCAAGGAGGCCTACAGGAGGAAGACAGAGGGCATCCTCATTGATAACAACCCCCACCAGGTGTGGAGAGGCATCCAAGCTCTCACCAACTACAAAGGCCAGAACCCTCTAACTCCCGACAGCAGCCTCAAACTCGCTGTCAGGGGTTAAGCTCAACACCTTATTTCCTCGGTTTCAGACCACCCCTCCCCCACACCCCCCAGTTTGCCTATGGAGCAAATTGGTCCACAGAGGATGCCATCACCCATTACAGAGCGCTGAGCCATCTGCAGAACAGGAAGAACTACATGAGGATGCTCTTCGTGGACTACAGCTCAGCAATCAACACCATAATCTTAGACATCCTCACCACCAAACTGGATCCCGTCACTTGCTCCTGGATCAAAGACTTCCTACCCCCACCGACTGTCACTCAGCACTGGATCCCCACCGTGGTCAGGCTCATCTCTGATGGAGATGAGACAGCGTACACGGCGGAGGTAGATAACTTGTCCCGCTGGTGCTCAGAAAACAACCTGAAGCTAAATGTCCTTAAAACAAAAGAACTCATAACGGACTTCAGGAGGCACAGACAGGTCCACTCCCCTCTCATTAAAAATGGACAATGGGTGGAATCTGTCTCCACCTTCAGGTTTCTGGACACCCACACCTCTGCCAATCTCACCTGGACCCACAACACCAATGCCCTGGTAAAGAAGGCTCAACAGCAGCTGCACTTCCTCCTTTTCCTGAGGAAGAATAACCTTGACCAGAAGCTGCTGGTGGCCTTCTACAGCTCCTCAGTAGATAGCACGCTCTCCTACTGCCTTGGTGTTTAGTATGCAGGAGCCACTACTGAGAACAGGACAGCTGTGCAGTGGGTAATTAACACCACCCAAAAAAATCATTGGCTGCCCTCTGCCACCCATGGAGGCCATTGCCAGATCCTCCTGTCTCAGGAAAACCAGGGCCATCATAGGTGACCCCTTGTACCCTGCTCACCACCTGTTTGATCTGCTGCCCTCTGGTCGGCGCCTCTGGTCAATCAGGTCCCACAGCTCCAGACTCACAAACAGCTCCATCTCCTGGGCCATTCGGACTGTCAATAAACACTATCCCCCCATACCCCACCTCTGCCCACACACCTCACCAATCTGAGCCATGGTCTGAGCAACCCTCATCACCCAGGCCACTCACACACAGACTATTCAGACCAAGTTTTTTCTTTGCACTTCGAAGCACTGCAAATATTATGTTCACTAACGTGTGCCTTTCTCTTATTTTTGTATATATTCCTCTTGATTGTATGTATTTTTCCTGTTTCCCATTTATTCCTGCTGTCTACTATTTATATTTTTATTCCAGCACAGTCGGTGAGGAGCACCCACAATTTCGTTGTACATGTATAATGACAAAGGATTATGTATTTTAACACATAAAAACAGGCTGGATGAGGTAAGTAAAAATAAGGCAGGTAAATGTTATGATTTAAGGCTGTTTCAGTTGTTCAGCTGATAATAATTCTTTTATTTATGGTCAGTTAATATAGTAAAACTAAATAATTCAGTGAACGAAGGGCTCCCACTGACAGATTGTTTTTCTTGATGCTGGAAATCAGAAATAAACTCTCCATGACACTATTTAGAGTTTCTACCGTGAACAGGTAGCAGTGCTTCTTTTTTCTTTGGGCCACGCAGTAGGGATAATGAAGGGTGTGCCTTCAGTGCTTCCTTAAGGAGTGCACATCATAATCTAGATATTATAATGTTTCTTTTCACCCTTACTGTCAGTTTTAATAACTCAGAGAGGACATGAAGATAGAGATCAGTACAGTCTTAGATTGCTATTAAGTAACACACAGACTAATCATTAATTAGTAACAGTGGATGAGCAGCTGATGTTTATTTTACCCAGTGGTGCTAGAAATGAGAAGCTGTGCAGCAGTGAGGTTGAGAGATGTGGAGTAGCCCTGCAGCAGGATGCTGAGGTACAGCAGCGTGTCTGCACTGATGTTCTTCAGTGGATGCTGGCTGCCTTTTGTTCTTTTGTTGTGTCAAGATGATCCCATTATGCTTCAATAATGTTGAGCTCTGGAGAGTCCAGTCCATGACTGATAGTGCTCCATTGTGTGTTTTTCAATCCAGGTATGCTTTTACTGCATTGCAAGTGTGTGTTTGTGATCATTGTTGTGCTTAAAAAATAAAGCTGTTGCCAGTCAGATGATTTTTAGATGGTATTGCAAGTTGGATTAAAATCTGACTTCTTTGTCCGTTTGATTACCGAGTTGTATGTGTGCGGGTTGTTGAATTTACATGTGAGGAATTTAATTGAGCGAGTGGCAATGAATACCTCCGCCAGTGAAATCAATTAATTTCTTGTGAAATTATTTTCTCTCGTGCGCCACTTTTGACACAACTATAATTCCATAACGCTCCTCTTTTGTTCAGCTGGCACTATATATTTATGTGTTACTACAGGCTACAGTAACAGAGTGCAACATTAAATCTCCCATCACCCTCCTCTTCCTCTGCCAGCTGCAGCTGTAGGGCCTAAAACTTATTTTGGTTAAAACCTCCCACCTTCCCCTCAAGTGCACACAGACACATGGAGTGAGGCCTCTTATCTCTGAGAAGAGGCAGGCAAGAGGCTGCACATCCCAGGAAACAGGGGAGATGTGGAAGAAGACTACCTAATGTGAGGATCTGTGAGTCTGCTCAGGATGTCAGCTGTACCTGTATGTGTGGCATGAAAGGGTGTAAACATGGGGAAAACCCATCTGGGGGGAGTAAAAGGTGATGCTTTCAGTTTCGGTGTGTGTTCGTGAACCTCAGTCTAATGAAGGTCTCCTAATTTACTAAAACACAGACTAGTCGACTAATCTTAAAGAACTAAACAGTCAAACTTGACAATAAACTAATGAAAAAGCTTAAATATGATCCATAAAATACAGTGTGTGTATTTAAGAGCCATTTGAAACCGTTAGTGACATTTTATTATTAAATCATTATTTTAAATGTCGGTCAAATTTATAAACACATGCACACAGTCCCAGATTAGTCTGCTGCGTGAGGCTAACATTAGGAGCGATAGCGCCAGCAGCCTTCTTGCTTGCAGGTTATTGCTGGATGAGGCGTTATATTTCAGTAAGACAACCATTCATTTTCTGCAATGCAGAATAGCCCCGGATCAGCCGGCTGCCAGCAGCTAACTGGTGTCGTAAAATTTGAAAAATTAGCATCTTGGTGCCAAACAGTGAGGGCAGCATTGTTTAAGTATGTCTTCCAGCCATTCGCAAACATATGACAGCTGCAGTCCACTCCAACACAGTGCTCAGAAAAACTAAAGGAACACTTTGAAAACACATCAGATCTCAATGAAAAGAATAAAATCATGTGTCTTTATCTATGGTTACCTACATATATGGACTGGGTAATGTGATAAGAACAGAAAGATGCTACACTGTTTGATGGAAATGAAAATGATCAACCTACAGAGGGCTAAATACAAAGACACCGCAAAGTTTAAAGTGAAAAAAATGGTCCCGGGTCTGTTGCTCAGAGTTCCGTGGTGTCTGAGTTTTGAAGTTCTGTTTAAATATCTTTGGGTTGTTAGGTTCACATTTCATGTATTATTCTGGAACTCCTGTTGTAACTTTCTTGTCTCAGTTACTCTCCTCTTATGTCCTGTTCATTTTAGTCTTGTCTCTGTATCTCTCTGTGGTTTCTGGGATCTTATTAAAAAAAGGGGGAAGAGCTAAAACAGTCTGTTTCAAACTGAGGATGACCTGAGGGGCTGCACCAAGAACCAGTGTAAGACAGATATAAATTATTTTGACCTCCGAATCATGCAGGGTCACTCTAGATTCTTTTGGTGCTTTTTTTAGCCTTTATTTTCGTAGGATAGATGAGAGCAGACACAAAAGCTGGAAAAAAGGCCAGGAGCAAGACCTGCAGGAAATGAGCTGAGGGCGGATTGAAACTTGGGGCTCTTGGCATATGGGTCGCCAGCTCTAAGGAGAAAAAACTTGTGCCGCTGCTACTCTAGATGCTAATGACAAAAGCCAAAATACATCCAGTCTCCAAGTATTAAAATAAGCACACAGGTATCTGAGAAACACTCAGAAACACAGAAACCTGTTGCATCTCCGATTACGATAAAGCACCTAAGACTTACCTCAAACGGCTCAGCTAAGGCTCTGGAGCTGAAGTAGAGAGGGTTGGGGATGGAGACCAGTGTGGGTTTGGGCCTACCTCCTGTTGCACCGTCCTCATCATCATTCTGTGACAGAGAAAAGATGACTCAGTATTAATCAAAGATAAAACTAATAATAATTCACAGCTTAAGTATGTCTTGAAGGGAAAAAAAAGGTAACTTTATTTTGGCCAAACCCATCAAAACCTTGTAAGTGTTTTTTAGCAGATTTAACTCGTTTCCATTCATGCACTTGTTTTTATGTCCCAGTTAAATTAATGTTGACTCCCCATTCATTTAGACTGGAGCTTCAAAACAACTGCCCAGAGGTGTTACCAAATCAGGTGGGAAGACATAGCTCTAGAGGGACTTAGCTATAAGTAATCCTGGTGGGGAAAAAAAATCTATGAATCACATGCAGCTAATGAGGCAAAAATGTAAAAACAAACAAACAACAAAAACAAATACTGTAACCAGGACAACAAAGAGCAGTGTGTGTGTGTGTGTGTGTGTGTGTGTGTGTGTGTGTCTCACTCTGAAGTAGTGGAAGCGGAAGGCATCAGTCTTGTGTTTGAAGACATAGCAGCCGAGTGCAGCCAGTGCACACACCAACAACAACGTCACCAAGATGGCCGACACTGTGGCGCTTGAGTGGGCGTGGCCCTGGGAAGCGTCATGGTAGCTCTGCAGAGGATGTGAGGAAAAGACAAGAATCAGTAAAATAAAACCATCGAATCCTCACCACACACGCTTCTGTTGAGCTCTAATCGCTATGACAACAGCTACACTTTGCTCCACTGTTGCCATGGAAACGTGATTCTGCTGGGTCATCACGACCAGCTTCATTTTCCCAGAGGATGATAAAAAATTTAATTGATGGATTAAAGCACAAGGATTTCAGTTATTGTGAAGGTCACACATTGACTCAATATACAAACAGTATGTTGGTTCACACTGAAGTTGCTGAATAGGTCCCCATACATTAGAGCTTTTCAGTGTTTGTATATTGCTGGTTTCAACTTAAATTTGTTATCTGGAAATATCTGTTTAGTCATTTCTGGTGTTCTCCAGTAGAGCTACACCTGTTAGCAAAGTGACATCATATTAAAACCCAAGTTTTTAGGACCATCCATCTCTTCCGCTTATCCTCATTGGCAATTCCACATTGGTAACCTCTTCTCCTGAGCAACTCATGTTGGAGATAACAGATGAGCAAACACTAAAACATCACCCACTGAGGAGTTAATTATCTGAAAAGTGGCAACAACATTTTCAGAAACTTCTTAGCAAACTGCCTAAACCCTTATGGCCCATTTTGCTAGCTTTCTCACCTTAGCAAACGGCAATGTACAACAAAAGTGACGTCACATCCACTGGCACAAGCATTGTTTTGGTGTTTGTTTCAGCCGGTTGTGCACCTCTTTATTTTTGTAACCTTGTGTGTTGTGAGTATACAATATGTTTGTTTTGCTGTCATTTTTATGACATATTAGTACAGAAGCTCAGAGATTCACAGGTTATACAGATGAAGATGCAGAAGTTTGAGAAGATGATAAAATGATTTCTTTGAATCCCTGTTTTTAATTCTTTGATTAAATTCAGTTTTATTTATATAGTGTCAAATCCTGACAGCAGTTAACTCAAGGTGCATTATGTTGTAAGGTAAAGACCCTACAATAACACAGAGAAAACCTCAACATTCAGACAACCCCCTATGAGCAAGCACTTGGCAATAATGAGAAGGAAAAACTCCCTTTTAACAGAAGAAACCTCCAGCAGAACCAGGCTCACGGAGGGGGTGAGGAGAGGAAGGAGGAAGACACAACAAAAGGCATACTGTAGAAGAGAGCCAGACATTAATAACAACTAATAATTAACTGGGGAGTGGTGTATAAACACACAAAGAGTAAATAGTGAAGAAGAAACACTGGGAAGCCAGTCTACGTAGATCTATTGCAACATAACTAAGGGAAGATCACCTGATCCAGCCCTAACTATAAGCTCTGTCATCTTAAGTTTTAAGCTTAATCTTAAAAGTAGAGTCTAAAAGGAGTCCAAACTGGTTCCACTCTCTTTTCCCTACCCTAGGAACCACAAGTAAGCCTGCAGTCTAAGAGCAAAGTTCTCCATTGGGGTGATATGGTTACTATGAGGTCTTTAAGATAAGATGGAAAGATTTGAAATTTGATTCTACATTTAACAGGGGGACAATGAAGTAAAGTTAGTATGGGAAAAATATGTTTTGTAGCCCATGCGGGTACTCTCGCTGCAGCATTTTAGATCAACTGAAGGCTTTTCAGGGAGTTTTTAGGACATCCTGATAATAATGAATTACCAGCCTAGAAATAATAAATGCATGAAGTAGTTTTTCAGCGTCACTCTGAGACAGGATGTTTCTAATTTTGGAGATATTGCGCAAATGCAAGAAAACAGCCCTACATATTGTAAGTATCTGGTTAGATACAATATTTCTAAGATTTTTAGGGCTGAGTAAAATAACTTCATTTTTTTCTGAATTTAGAAGCAGGAAATTAGAGGTCATCCAGGTCTTAATGTCTTTAAGACATTCCTGTGTGTCATCTGGCAGGTAAAGGAGGGTATCATCTGCATACCAATGAAGTCTGTGGGACTGTGTAATTAACCTTAGTGTGTGAAGAAGACTCCCCATTTACTTGAATAAATTGGAGTCTATTAAATAGATGTGATGCAAACCACTGCCACGCAGTACATTTAATACCTGAGGCATGTTCAAATCTTTGTAGTAAAATGCAGGACAAGAACAGACATGAGTTCACTGTCGGAGGCCATAAGATGATCATTTGTAACCTTCAGTAAAGCTGTTTCTATACTGTGATGAGCTCTGAAACCTGACTGAAACTCTTAAAATAAGCCATTCCTCTGCAGATGATCTCTTAGTTGTTTTACAACTACTTTTATAAGAATTTTTGAGATAAAAAGGAAGGTTGGAGATTGTCTTGTAATTAGACGAGACTGTTGGGCCAAGTGATGGCTCTTTCAGTAATGATTTAATTACTGCCACCTTAAAGGCCTGTGGTGTCTAACATTTTAATAGAGATAGATTGATCATATTTTAGATTGAAGCATTAATTAATGGTAGGACTTCTTTGAGCAGTCTTCTAGGAATGGGATCTAACAGACATGTTGATGGTTTGAAAGAAGTAATTATTTGAACTTAACTCAGAAAGACCAATTGGAGAGAGAGTCTAAATAAATATCAGAAGCACTGAAAATAATAATACGTCTAATGACCACTGGCACTCAGAGCAACCGATTCAGCAGATATAACTGAATTCTTAGTCCTTCCATGTTGAGCATCAACGAGAGATGTAGATTCTCAGTAGAGGGAACTTTATTCCCAACTTAATTATTTTTTCCCCCTGCTTAATACAAACAATTTCAAACCCATTTAACAGTAATTTCTGACCATCAGTAATGCATTACTGTAATCACATTACATTTTTTAAGTAATGCTGCAATGTAACAAATTATTGCGCAAAATTAAGTAATTACACTACAGCTATAATTATATAATTACTTGCGTTACAAAAGTTCTTCAATTATCTGGATTATGATCTAAAATCAAACGTCTTTCTTCCTGCGCACTTGTGCTACAATCAGCTGATTTCAGTTGCCAGTTATTTATTTCATAACATTTCCAAGAAAACCTACTTATTATATTTTATTAGTTTTCTAGTTGCTAACATGACTTTTCAACAACAACAGAATAAAACTGTCTTACACACCACAAAAATACATCTAGGTAACACAGAAGTAATAACAGACTCGGGCAACTGACTGCACTCAGACCAAAGGGGGCTGAATAATTATGCACACCCCACTTTTCAGTTATTTATTTGTAAAAAATGTTTGGAATCATGTATGATTTTCGTTCCACTTCTCACGTGTACACCACTTTGTATTGGTCTTTCACGTGGAATTCCAATAAAATTGATTCATGTTTGTGGCTGTAATGTGACAAAATGTGGAAAAGTTCAAGGGGGCCGAATACTTTTGCAAGCCACTGTACTAAAACAAACAAGGAAGGAAAACATAGCTAAATAAAGACAAGAAAACTTTGGGGAAAAGGTGAACACAGGCAAACAGGGAAAGAGAATAAATAAATGGAGAGGAGCAAACAAAAAAACAAAACAACAACACACAGTCCAGCCATTCATCCTTAATAAAGGATGAATGGAGATGACTCAGCAGGTATTAAAATAACTGTAGGGAGAGTAGCAAATCTACCCAGGTCTAACAATCACGTTGTGGTATCTGTTTGATGTATTTCCACTAAATGCCAGAGAGTCTATTAAGACTGTGCGCATGTGACGATTTATCAGAGTTCACGCTGTTACTCTGGACAGCCCACTGCTCACCATGCACTTATTTCCACTATGGCAGCATTGCACATCACAACAAACATCAGAAACTGCTGCAGGTCAAATTGGGATAACCAAACACTTTGACTCTAATAGACTCACCATATAAAGACTTAAACACCTGTTAGATGAACAACATTAAGGATTCAGACAACCCCTAATTTATATCTTTCTGTAGAGGACAGTGAGGCCTCTGCTTAAAAAATACCTGATGCTGTTAACACGTAATCATTCGCAAGCATAAAAGAACCCTATTATTTACAATATCATTAGGTCTAGCCCCTTTATTACCTTTTTCTTCAATCATTTTTTGCATAATCTGCAGCACTAAAGAAGCATTACGCCATGCAGAAGCTGAACTGGGAGAAAATAACTCAGATCATCGAGGTTACACAACGTTAAGCCTTGTTTATGGCCACTGCATTGGTTGCCACACATGACTAATGTGCCATAATCATTTATACTGGTAATTTAAGCACACCCGACTCGTTGCAGCCTTCTTATGCGGGATAAGTGTCCCAGCTAAGGAAAAACAAAACACTGTATCAGTGTCAATACTGTTGCAGCATCTCCATCACTGTCATCTTATAATCTCTAAGCTTCCGCAGCGATAGATCACTGAAGTGATGGTAAAGAAGACCTGCAAACTGGCCGTGCTTCGTGTGCCAAGTTACAAAAACCAGCGTGGCAGGTGCCAGCCGCTGTGAAGTTTTTTTGGGCGCACCTCAAAGGGAGGAGCTGATAAAAGAACAGTAGGATCCTGTGTTCAGAGTTTGATTCCAAACTTCATGATATATTAGCTTCTGCTGTACTGATCTTGACCTTACTTCCCAGCACTGGTGTTAGAAACACTGGGTTTTATTTTATTTTATTTATTCTTGAGGGGTGGGAGTGTTTTTTAGTGCGAAGTTCAAAATTTTTATGGTCCAAAGTTTTAACATATATGATTGCTGTGAAATTTCAGTTTCATATATTAAATACTTTAAGACATATTTTTTTGAAAAATCTTTCGACTGATGAAGATATTTGTAGCTCACTTTAGGATTTAGAAATGGGTTAGATAGAATGTAGAGTATTGTAGAGACACTGACACTGCCTTATATGTAATAAAGGCCTAAACGTGTCATAAAGTTAGGAGTAGACTTTTAGGAGACCCTCCCCCACCTTGGGCTGTGAAAGTAGAACAAAGGGAAGCCATAGCTTAGTGGAAATTCCCCAAGGGATACCTGGGTGGGGGTCTCAGTGCTTGTAACCTGATAACTATGTTTTGTAGAGGAGTTTGGTGTAGCTTGGGTGAGGGGAGATGGCCCTTCTTTATGACCGGCAGGAAGTCACGTACACAGAGACACATACACACACATATATACATGCAGACACAGGTACGGGCACACGCAGGCAGTCATGTGCTCGCACATACATACACAAACACAGTATTTTAGTTTTATGGCACATCATATAGGATTTACAATGGGGGTCGCTT
>VVHJ01027620.1:8143-19012 GCA_015107715.1 Tylochromis polylepis
TAAAAAAAAAAAAAAAAGACAAAAAAAAAAAAAGACAGCCTTATGACAGATCCATGTTTCAGCTTTGGAACCAAAGAAAAAAATGCCAGTCTGCTAACAGCATAAGTATTAGAAGTGGTATTAATCGTGCCACGTGGAGCTTGGAAGTGGGTCCATGCGGAGCACCACCCATGACACACTGACGTTTTTCCACTTCAGTCTGAATGTGCTGCATTTGCATTGCTTTCATGCAGAGGTGTCATTTTAAGGGGAAAAAAAAGGAGGAATAAATTTACTTTAACTGCAGACAGATGCAGATAACAGCTTGTGAACACAGCATGTTCTCATTTAGCAGTTTAGAAGTCAGATTTTTTTCATCAGAAGCTGGTGGAGACTTTCCCTCAGTGTTGTTGCTGGTGACAATATTCAGAGTAAAAATATTAATTATGCAGAACCATAGACAGTGTAAAAGATGGATGTAGCTTCTGGGCCTAAAAGTGAAGCCAGCGTATTGAAGCCGCATTCTTTATAAGGACACCTGTGACAGCAAAAAGTCTTCTGGTCCTATAAAAATCTTTGTGAAAATGGCCCTCAGCCCTGACCTGACCTCCCTCTCCTCAGCACCTCCTTCAGCTCTTCTGGGGGGACACTGTGGCATTCCCAAACCAGCTGAGAGACATAATCGCCCCAGCATATCCTGGGTCTGACTTGGGACCTCCTCCAACCAGATGAGCCCGAAGCACTTCACCTATGTGCCCACGAGGCATTCTAGACAGACTCCTTAACCACCTCATCTGGTTCTTCTCAATCAGTCTGAACCTGAGCTGTGTCTGTATCTAGCAAGAATCTTTCCATCTAAATCACTGGCTCGGGCTCCTTCCTGTTCCTCCTCCATGTTCCTGCAAGCCAGTTTTAGAAGCTGTGGGCTGGACTGCCAGGACCTTTGACCTTGACTGCCCCGCCCTTCCACAGTGCGCTAAAGTGATGGCGGCAGTGAAAACATTCATCTCAATGCTTCAGAACAGCAAAGCATAAACCAGTTCGTGATGCCACTGTGGGTACAGCCATCTTTTATGTGCACAAAGGTATTATAATATTGTAATTACTGATAATTAATGTGCCCATCACTTTAAAGTCGCAGTTGGAGCTAATTTACTAATGCAAACCTCTATAATAAAGCATAATTTATTAGCTGACTTATACTTTAGAATATAAATTTGCAAATTAACAGTTGTACCAAGTAGTGTAATTTTTTTCTCTTAAATAAAGAAGGGAGTAAATCAATAATGTCAGGCACATTTAAATAATGGGACTGCACTGAAAAAAAAGATTGAATAAATACTGGATATATTGCCGTGTTGGAGCAGTCGGTCACTTCACATAGCTATGACTCGAACGACATAAAATCGTGTCGTGCATTTTATATGGGTAACCGTTCCTGTCCTCAGGCTGCTCAGGAAGCATCTCACGGTGGAGGTCTGCAGACCGTCTTATGGGGGACAGCCGATTTTATTTTTTGGGCCGAGCACTGACAGTGCAAAGGCCCCATTGTGTCTGCCCAGTTTATCATTTGTAATTATTCTTTTCCTTAATATTATTGCTAAAATAGGGTGAAAAACAATCAGGTGGCCAGACAACCATAAATGCTTGAAAAGACGTAGGATAGATGGTTCTGTCTTCTGAAGTGCCTTAAACCTGCTTAAACCTGCTTTCTGCAGCACCATAGACAGTGCATGATTTTATTGACTCAATCACTCATTTTAGTCTATACTGAATAAACACTGATTACATTTTTGGTTATTCTAAGAGTCAAAATGATCAGAGGAGGTTATCTCGAGGCTATGTGCATCTTTTATTGCTGTCTTTGGCTGTGGGTCATAATGAACATTCCCCTCTTCTGGCCAAGGTACATCACATCGGAACTAATTGTTTCAGGGCTGTCATAATATCATATTTTCATTCATTATCAGAGCTGGAAATAAAAACCTACACATTATGCATGCTTAGAAAATTATTGCATCTTCAGAAAATTAATCTTTAACTTTTTCTCTTTGCTGGCAAAATTAATTACACTTTTTTTTTTCATATATCATTGTTGCCATAAATATCCGCATGCTACTATGCCATTTATTCATATTGCTAAAGTAAGCAGTAATGAAAGCTGTCATTTCTCCTCTAATGCAGAGATATAAGGTGGCAGGAAACAGAAATGGGCTTCCACTTTTCACAACCTCCGGAACCAGTTTTGGACATGCTCCAGTCCTCCCATTTGGAGGTCAGAAAACCAACCACTCTGCACTGACAGCTTCTGATTGATCAAAATTAACAGAGCAACATTTGGCTCTAACAGTTTTTCATCAGACGCACTCAGATTAAGACACTATTGTGGCAAATATGTCACATGCCCTGAAATGGTTGATTTGGCAAGCAGCAGCAGTGGGGAAACAAAGCAGAGAGGACACGTTGTTTTGTGTATGTTCTTCTCATTTGTAGACGATAGAATATCACCAAAGTTACATGTGTTCAGTTTAATTTTTTTTTTTTTTTTATTGTGAAAAAGTTGGTAAGATTCAAAAAGGCCACTGGCTGTAAATTTGGGGTTTACAGAGACACGCTCAGGCCACTGAATTAGGGTGAAACTGAAGTGTGAAAGGATCCCTGAGGGCACAGACATGTCCTGACTGAAAGAGGACATGGAGAAAGAAAGACAGACTATGACCCAGAAGCACAAATTGGATGTCAGCAGAATTTTTCCACCTGGACACAGTCCTATTTATAAAGTATTATATCCCAGGAAACATAGCTAAAGCAACAACATTATCTCCTGCTTTATGATGGCAAAAACTGAACCGCTTATGGATGGATGTAGAAGTCCAGTCAGACGTTGTCTTCAAAAACTGAGAAATATCTATAAGGTTAACGCAATAGAGGAATTTAACCTTTGATTGACAACATATGGGGATGCTAAAGCTTTTTTCCTTTAAACACAAAGCACACCTCTGCATGCTTTTCATCCGCGTACATCTAAAATCTGCCTCGTTTGTTGTGTGGTGAACTTCATATACCTGAACTTTTACATCCACCACCCCGCTGCCCCCAATGTGAGCACCGTAAATCTGTGAGTGACTAAGCATGTGCGCAGGTGGCTCATGGTCCTCAAAGCTGGAGGTCAGGCCTTTATGTCATCCTGAATGTTTCAGGTAACATGAAACAATTCTTGGATGAACTTTCTAAAAAGAGTAACAAGGTCATCCAGGTGATGCCAAATAAGGACTTTTATTTTTAAACCATTTTTCAAACAAACAGTGGTTCAGCTGATGGCTACTCAGTGCTGAAATGTTTTCTGGGGTGTTTATGTCCAAAAGTGATTTCTAACCAAATTTAACTTCTTTTTTTTTGCATTTAGTTGTTTGTTCTTTGTTCTCGCCCCATGTCCCCTTTCAGGTCCAGCCCACCTGTCTGAGTACCTGCTCTGTCCCAGTCTGCTCCACCTGTGCCTAATTGCTGTGTGGAGTCTCTCTCTGTTGAACAGCTTTGCAGGTCGTGGTTTTGGCCTGAACTCTGCTTTACCTGAAGTTTGAGTAAAGTTTGCCAGCTTTCACTGGAGGCCTGTACTGTGAAGCAGGATTTTATCTTATCCAGGTAACTCCAGGGTTAAGCCTGGGTTTTCAGTACTATGGAGGTGGATCACTTCTTACTGGGGTAGATGACCGTGGTAACTTATGCTTTGAATGTTCCAGATTGGAGATAACAGGTTTAAAACCACTGCCTGTTGAAGGATCAAGCAATAAACTGCAAAAATACATAAAAATAAATAAATAAAAAATGCCGACTGTAGAAAAAAAATGATACAGAAGGCGTCAGAAGGTTTACTAAAAAAATTTCATTTTCAAAAACATTTGAATTTTCCTGCTAATTATTTGGTGGTTCAGGCTTTAAAGGTTAAGACTATAACAGGTCACCTGTTTAAACGATAATGTTAAAGACACCTCAGTAGTGGCACAGGCCTCAGGTGTCTAGAGTCATGTCTTTGATGCACTTCCTTGTGTAATAATACTGGATGGTTATATAAGCTTGCAAACATGTGAAATGCACACAAACACGACTTTCTGGCTGATGACAGGAAATGTGCTGCTTAATGGAGGCGCGCACACACAGCTAAGGCAAACTGACTTAATGAATCTGAAGCCCAGGCAAGACGTTGACTGTACTGTCAACAGTTTCCACAACACGGGGAACTCCCAGGGATCTCTGAAAGTCTTGGCCCAACAAACCATTAATAGTCTTTATATTCAGCACTCAGCAAACACACAAAGGACTCAGCCCAGGCGGGTAATTTGCTCCTGGAAATTGGCCTCACTGATACCTTACAGTCTTCAACATTAAACGCAGATCAAGCAGAAAATCAGCAATAAATCTGACGTCTTTATGGACATTCTAGTTCATCTGTGCTACCGTGAGCTTCAGCCCAGTGGAGGGAGACGTTGTTTATCTGTGTGTGTGTGCATGTTTGTGTTTGGTCAGGGGGAAAGGATTTGTTCGGTCTCTGTAATCATTTTTTCAAAATGGGGAGCAGGGGGCATGAAGTGGAACGTTGGTCTGAAGTTATAGAGGTTATGCACAGCTTTTCAGCTCTTTGATGTGTCCCATCCACTAACGCTGATTTTAGGACGCGCTTAGTCAGTGCCTAACAAATGTCTCCTGTTTATATAAGAATAAAATAACGGCCTGGGTCTCAAACAAGTTAGCTTATTGGGGGCTAGACTTTATTGACAGTGATGTAAAGTATTTAAAATGACCTAAAGATTCAAGCGATAAAGAAGAGAGAGCAAAACTTTGTAGGTACATATACAATTAAGAACAGAATAGAAGATGCAGATGCAAGAGGCTCTTTAAAGCAGGCACAGGTGAAGATAAATGGTTTGTAATTATGAATAAAACTGACCAAGAGTTATCAAATAACTTGTTTCTGGGGTGCATCAGATGAGGATCCTCGTGGTTGGGGTATTGGGAGTAAAAGCAGTCTTTTTTCCTGATGTTAGTGAGAACTATGTGACCGCAAAGGTAACTGCAAAGCGTGTGAAGAGGTGTAGTGATGCATTCGTCCCAGCGGACACATTAATTATGCAGCGGGTAATGATTGGCCTGAAGGACTGCAACATGGCACTTTTCCTGTTTTATCGACCACTCAAAGCTCGAGGAACATTATTTACTTCAAAATCAGTACCAGTGACCCAACAAGCACGCAGGTTCATCACCCTAACTCCGCCCTGAAGGCCACTACTCTGCAGGGGCCTCTTTACTCTTCAGGCTGGTGTTTTATGGGGACAGTTTAATGAAGGTGTCAGCTGAGGACCTGTGAGGTGGCAGTTTTTATAATCTAGAGACTTTGTTCAGTGCCATAATATCCCAGTAATGGACTTTGCTCTCAGACTGCAGGCTTACTTGTGAGATTTTCCAAAAGCAGAATGGGAGGCAGGGTGAGGGTGGGGTTTTTTTCAGGGACATTTCTGAGCACCTGATGGACAGGTTGACAGATGAGGTCAGGCTGGAGTCTCTGTGGATGATGATGTCTGCAGATGACACTGGGATCTGTAATGAGAGCAGGGTGGAGAACAACTTTCATGGATGTAGAGATGGAGGACATGCAGAAGGTGGGTGTGACAGAGGAGGATGCTAGGTGTGTGGTAGGGTGACACCAGGAATAAAGGACCAGGGCCTCCAAATTTTATTTTAGTTAACCATCCAGCGCTGTTCTGTGATGAGAGTAACAGGCACAGATCGATACGGACAGGCCTCCATGTCGCTTAAAAATGAGTTGAGTTGTTGCATATTTTGAGCCTATAGTTTAACCCACTGAGGCCGGGTAAACGTTTGAGCTGTAGTACTTGAAACAAAACGTGCGTTTATGGCAACAATGATCCACGAGGGAGTAACTCTGAGAGAGAAAACTCATAACAGGAAGATGTACAGAAACTAAAACAGTTACAATAAAGAAAATGTGCAAAAAATAAACAGATGTAAAAACAGATGATCTGTGCAGGTGAGCAGGAAACCAGAAAAGATCGGAGAAAATGCAGTAATGAAATACTACAAAAGAAAAAAGCATAGAGTATGTGGTAAAAAAAAAAAAAAGAAGAAGCCAAAATTATGACAAATTATACTGAGCTAGATTGTGAAAACAGATTTATGGATATGATATTTGACCACAAAACATGTTTGAAAGCTCATACAAGTGAATAAACTTCTAAATGAAGAATAAAACTATTATAAATCTATTACAGATTTAAATAAAACTAAAGGCATTTTGATTGAAACCATTTGTTTCCACAGTGGTTCCATATGTTTTGTGCTATGAGGAAGTTTGTGGAAACGCATACAAAACAAACACTAATCCAGTTCACATGCTACAGAAGAAAGTTGTAAGAATTATAAATAGAATGGATTAGTATGGACCAACAAACAATTTATAAAACTAAACAGGACAACATTTTGTTTAGTTGATATTATCACTGTAGTGACAATATATAAAGTATAAAATCTACTGTATTCAGATGTTGTTTGAAATTATACTTATGCATTTCAGGGAAAAAGGTTATTACCATAAAGATGTATATCTGTGACAGGGTAAACTTTTGATGAGGAATTATGAATATGTGTTTCTGTCATGAAACACTGTGTGGCAGGCAGACTGTGGACCCAAATCCAGGACTCGTGAGACAAACAAATTACTCCAAAACAACGTTGATGTTAGAGTCTTTCCAAATACGAAAGTGAAAACCAAAGCAAGGAGCCAGAAATGCTAAACTAGTAACCTAGCAGAAAAATACACATAGCATGAGGGAGGACATGACAAAGAGTAAAAGGAGATTAGAGCAGAGTGGACACACCTGGGATCACAGCTGAAGAGAATCTAATTAAGACAAGGGACCATCAAAATAAAACAGGATGTAACTAATACACACAGTGGGACCCAGACTACACATGAACTTGGCACGAAGACCCAAGAAAATGCATGGAGATAAGACCGGTGGTTAAAGATATAAAACTGAAAGCTGCCATTGTCAGCGTCAGCTGACATTTATTTACTTTTTTTGTTTTTGGTTGTTATTTAAAAAAACAACAACAACAACTATAAATGACCAGAATGAATAATACCACTATTTTATTAGTGATAAGCATAATCATTTCTGCTACAATTTGACATCATCATTAGCTTTAAAAGCTTTCCACTCCTCAGTAAATATCAACATAATGACTCCCAGGGTTCTTACATTTGAATACATATAGAAAAAATATATTTATCAATTTAAAATGTTATTTACAGAAACTGATAAAGTTTCAACACAAATAGATAAAAATAAATGCAATGATGTAAATATTGAAATGATTGGAGTTTTGCATCTCTGCCTGAGACACTTTTGATTGGAAAGAAATTTTACAGCTTCAGATATCCGACCCTGGAATGCTAACAAGACCACAAAAGAAGAGCTGGAGCGAATGGCTGAGACTGAGAAAATCGTGGATGTCCTGGTGTCAGCAAGTTATTTTAATCCTGAACTTCTATAATTGTCCATTCATTAAGTTTTTTAGTTAATATTAAATGTATAATCCTGTGTATTCTGCACACCAGGAGCATTAGTCAACCGTCGTTTGAGACAATTCATACATTTGAAATTGCTGAGGCATGAAACTCAGTGATTATCACTGGAAGTCATGAAGTAAGAACTCCATCTGACCCAGCGTTACGGCCACGGAGGATTATTAAAAAAAGGCAAAACAGTTGCTAAACTCCACACCCTGATTTAGCATTTCTTTTCTTAAACACAGAATGAAACAGCAACTGCAGGACGCCGTGCCATGAATATTTTACACGCACCAATATTTTCTGACACGACACTGGAGCTTACTGCGACTTTCCTGCCTTTCAATATGATTTTGGATTATGAGCTCTGGCAGGTCGCTCAGAGGTGCAGACCAGGACCAGGAGGGGATTTTTTAGAGATTGGTGTGGGGTGGGAACAGGGAAAGAGTGGGCAGGAAGTGAGGAACTGCAGTCTTTGTTCCTGTTTCAGCCTGATAGGATTGGGACTTTAGCCCAAGGAGAGGAGATACAAACGCTGAGCTGTGACAGCAGGGGAAGGTACGATTTAACTCCAAGAGGGAAATAATTCCAACATGGAATAAGCTTAAAAAAAACTTCTCTACTTTTTCTGACCTCTCTTTTGTCTTAGTTTGAAAAGTGGTGATTGGCACGCGCCGTCTGGAGGGGTGAATGCATCGGTTCTGCTGCCACGTGGAGTGGCTGCAGCTGATTGACTTCCTGCTCATAATCCCATTACGCCGCTGCAGATTCACAGTTCGTTGGTAGCTTTGTGTGAAGACATGCTCCCGTCTGAAAACGGGGCAAATCTGAACTGGCAGCGGCTCACTGTCAACTCAAAGCTTCTTATGGCAGAACGCAGCCGATGAAGCTTTTAAAGTGACGGAAAATTTAACTAAATTAATTTCAACGGTCGAGGAAAGAAAAGCCACATCTGACGGCCAAAAAAATAAAGTCTCTCCTGAAGCAAATTACTTGTTTGTTGGCTTAGTGAGTCTATTAAATGAAGGGCAATTTATCTGTCAGCATGCTTTGTTGAGACGTGGGAATGCACGTGGGCTTTGGATTCGCAGAAAAGTAGAAGCCGGCTGAGTTAACGTGCAGTGCAGTCTGTCTTCTGTTTTCGGTTGTGTCATTGAGGCCTGTGCCTGAATTTTATTGTTTGTGAGTATAATGACCTGTGGCATTCCCACTGTGTGCATGCTATTCCTTTGAGCATCTCTTTTAACCGATCTTTAGATTTTTTTTAGATCTTTAGATTGTTTAGATGTCAAATTTGGGCATTTGAGTTCTTCTACATGTGAATTAAGACTACTGACTGCATCAATCCACTGATTTTCTTGAAGGGTGAGAGAGGCTTCCATCCCTCGGTGAGTTAATGAACTGGGGAATAGAAACCACAGACTGGTACAGGGAGGAAATGCAAAGTGCACAGAGAAAAGCCCCAGCTGAGCAGCAGGTCTGAAACCAGAAGATGCTTTCTGTGAGGCTGATATTGAACATACAAAATCAAAGAAATGCATTGCTTCATGCATCACCTTTTTGCAATATTCTATAGTTGAAAGAAGAATGTTGTCCTCCCATCCCATAGATTTCATACACAACGTGTAAATGCACTTGCTGTGTGCTTCTCTCCTCTGGGAGATGCCGGCTGAACAAGGTGAGAGCCTGAAAATGACTAAAGGTAGGAGGCAGACCTCAGTCATCTCTTGAGGAGAGCAGAGAGCATACCCAGCTCTCTGTGGAACAGATAAAAGAAGTTGAGTAAGGGATCCAATTACAACCTCCCTTCCTGTCTGTCTCCTTCCTGTCTCTACCTCTACTTTCTCTGTGTTTGACTGAGGAATTACAGGCTCGTTAAAGACATTCAGTCTCTCCACATGACCACAACGATGTCTTATCTCCCTGGCTTTTGCTGCAGCTCAGCTCTCTCCTTTATTCCCTTTCGTCATCTTTAATGTTTTTCTGCACTGCTTCTGCTTTTCCCCTCCAGTCTATCTACATTTTTTGTTTTGTAATCTTCTTTAAACGGCTGTCTGATACCATCTCCCAGCCTTTAAGTGTTCGCCTATATGAGACAGTGAGATTTAGAGCGGGTCTGTGGGTCAGGGCTGTTCATGGCGGCGATCATGCCCTCCCCCCAAATAACAACTGCAATGAATCAACCGGCGAACGGGGCAACCATTGCATTCAGCACCGCGGTCAGCACTTCTGCCTTTAACTAACCCTGTGAGTGGACGCTAAAAGTGTAGTGGAAGCCGTTTGTGTTGAAATGAGTGTCACAGGTGCCTGCTCTTAGTTTAGCCCGGGCTGAGTGATTTGATTCGGTGGAATAGTTACAGTGCAGAGAGAGAGCATTTCTTCCCTTGGTGGAAAAGTCAATTTAATTGGCCACGTTTTGCATCACAGAGCACTACTGCCGAGCTGTTTTTTTTTTCTTTTCCATTTTCTTTTATTTTTTATGAGAGGCTGTAACGGGCCTCGTTGGAATAAAGCTTTCTGACTCCACTGCTGTACCTATTCATCAAGACTGCAATCTTTAATGAGGAAGAGTTAATGTTTACTTTGTGAAGTCAAGGAAATGACTTGCCTGTTGTGCACTAGAATGAAAAACAAGAATAGTAAGCCATTCCTCTTTGTGCACTGGTGTGTATTCTCAACTTTTTATTGATTTTAACTGCACCATAAGTCCAGATGAGTTAAAGTACTGTCTTTAACACAGTCAGGTGGCTTTAGTCCCCCTTTTTTAAAATGCACTTTTTGACTTTTATAACTCTCAGAAGTAAAACTTTGTCGTGTACTCAAATTAAAGTTATAGATGCTAGCCTTAATGATCAAGTGAGCAGACAAAATTAGAGCAGCTTGGGTAATTCTCTGTGGGAGTGTGACGGCTCAACTCTGGTTCATAGCTCAGTGAGCAAAACCTTTAACTTTCTGGGCTTCTCGGTCAGCCCAAGCCTGTTCTGCTTACACCCAGCACTCCTGCTTGTGGTCCAACATCCAAACACAAATTGGCATTTGCAAATTCTATCACCCCAAAAGTCTTCATCAAAGCTGCACCAAAATCCACCACTTCTAAAAGCTCAGAGTGAGAGCAGATCATCTGAGATGAAACGGGAGAGATTGATTGAGAGAAATCCACTAAGCTGCTTCTGCATCTGGTTTGTGCCACTCTGACTCTTGATGTGCAATGTCATTGAAGTTCCACCGCTCCAAGAAAGCACTCAGGAAAACGACTGTGGCTGCAGAATAATGGGGGGGGGGGGGGGGGGGGGGGGCTGTTCTTT
>VVHJ01027621.1:0-10164 GCA_015107715.1 Tylochromis polylepis
CACATTAGTATATGTGAGGGGGCAAACTCCTCAAGATGGGTGGTGATCATGGTGGCCATTTAGAAGTCGGCCATCTTGGATACAACTTTTGTTTTGTTTTTTCAATAGGAAGAGGGCCATGTGACACATCAAACTTATTGGTAATGTCACAAGAAAAACAATGGTGTGCTTGGTTTCAACGTAACTTTATTCTTTCATGAGTTATTTACAAGTTTCTGACCACTTATAAAATGTGTTCAATGTGCTGCCCATTGTGTTGGATTGTCAATGCAACCCTCTTCTCCCACTCTTCACACACTGATAGCAACACCGCAGGAGAAATGCCAGCACAGGCATCCAGTATCCGTAGTTTCAGGTGCTGCACATCTCGTATCTTCACACCATAGACAATTGCCTTCAGATGACCCCAAAGATAAAAGTCTAAGGGGGTCAGATCGGGAGACCTTGGGGGCCATTCAACTGGCCCACGACGACCAATCCACTTTCCAGGAAACTGTTCATCTAGGAATGCTCGGACCTGGCACCCATAATGTGGTGGTGCACCATCTTGCTGGAAAAACTCAGGGAACGTGCCAGCTTCAGTGCATAAAGAGGGAAACACATCATCATGTAGCAATTTCAAATATCCAGTGGCCTTGAGGTTTCCATTGATGAAGAATGGACCCACTATCGTTGTACCCCATATACCACACCAAACCATCACTTTTGTTGTTCCAACAGTCTTGGAGGGATCCATCCAATGTGGGTTAGTGTCAGACCAATAGCGGTGGTTTTGTTTGTTAACTTCACCATTCACATAAAAGTTTGCCTCATCACTGAACAAAATCTTCTGCGTGAACTGAGGGTCCTGTTCCAATTTTTGTTTTGCCCATTCTGCAAATTCTGTGCGCCGATCTGGGTCATCCTCGTTGAGATGCTGCAGTAGCTGGAGTTTGTAAGGGTGCCATTTGTGAGTAGCTAATATCCGCCGAAGGGATGTTCGACTAATGCCACTCTCCAGTGACATGCGGCGAGTGCTACGCTGTGGGCTCTTGCTGAATGAAGCTAGGACAGCCACTGATGTTTCTTCATTAGTGACAGTTTTCTTGCGTCCACATTTTGGCAAATCCAACACTGAACCAGTTTCACGAAACTTAGCAAGCAGTTTGCTGACTGTAGCATGGGAGATGGGTGGTCTCGTAGGGTGTCTTGCATTGAAATCTGCTGCAATGACCCGGTTACTGCATTCACTAGATATCAACACGATTTCAATCCGCTCCTCACGTGTTAACCTCTTCGACATGTCAATGGCTGTGAACAAAGAGAAACTTGTAAATAACTCATGAAAGAATAAAGTTACGTTGAAACCAAGCACACCATTGTTTTTCTTGTGACATTACCAATAAGTTTGATGTGTCACATGGCCCTCTTCCTATTGAAAAAACAAAAGTTGTATCCAAGATGGCCGACTTCTAAATGGCCACCATGGTCACCACCCATCTTGAGGAGTTTGCCCCCTCACATATACTGATGTGCCACAAACAGGACTTTAATATCACCAACCATTCCCATGTTATTACGGTGTATCCATATAAATGGCCCACCCTGTAGTTAGATTTCTGTCTGAGATTATCTGAAAACATCCTTGCGTCATTGAAACAGGCAATGATAACATCACAAGATCAAGGCAACTGCAGTTTCTAGAGCCAGGTGCCACAGTTATATCTCTACCGACTACAAGGTCTTGAGGCATGATAGATGTTGCCCAGTTCCTGCCTGATGGTAAAATAGTAAATGGACTGATGGTTACACAGATTTTTTCTTTTTCTTTTTTATTCTAACAGCCTCATTCACCCAGTCACACACACACTTTTTTTTTTTTTAACATGTGAGTTGATACTACCACCTTAGTGCCAACACAGACCAGCCTCCCCTCACTCACAGTGTTGTCTTTTTATTGTTAAGTCATAATATAGCCTAGTTTTGTTCAGTCCCTCTGTGCTGCGGCAATATTTATGTCCTGGCTATCAAAAATGGCATTGAATATTGAATTTTTTCAGATATTATTTGATTTTTTTATTTTTATCTAGTGATCTAGTTTGAAAGGGACTGTTCCCTTTAGATGATTTATATAAATATTTAATGATGATGCTTTATAATTACATGAAAACCATGCATAAAGATCAAATATCATCTGTACAGCATTTGAATGGGCTACTACCCATAATAAAAATTCATAATTTCAACTATTTGAGACTGCATCTGCATTAATATTGTCGGCAATCTTATTAAGTTGGGATCCAATGTCACAGGATACAAGTGTTTCTGTGACTTCCTGTACAAACCAAAAGCTGATGGAAACAGTCCGACTTTACTGCAGCTCTTTGTCTCCACCCCCTGTTGGTGCCACCTGCTCTCATCCACTTTCCAGGCGAGGTGGAGTCTGCCGGGAAAGTGTGCCTACTGCTCCTTTCTGTCAGACTTTAGTGGAAAGGAGATGGACCACCACTCACTGAATTTTTTTTAATTTATTTTTTACGGCTATTCATGGAATTTGAAAAATTCTGACTGAGTGGTACCATCAGAAAAGAAAATTCAGATGGCGTTATAGGTCTAGTTTGGCATTCTTTAATGGACAGATCCTGAACTGATTAACCTCACCCCTCTGCTTCAGAGACGCCTCATTTGTTCGCTCCGCTAGAAATCATATTTGGGCTGAGTCAACACTTCACTGTTGGATAAGATGGGATGCGCATGTTGCTGCAGCCAATGCCACACACTGCCATGCAGAAGGGCCAGGGACTGCAGGGTCTCTGGATGGCATTGTTCTTTTGGAGATTTAATGCAGTGCGTGATGCATGACTTTGAAAGAGCCTGCAGGTGTTTTAAAAAAAATAAATTAATTGGTTTCAGTTAAACATTACAAATTCAGTGCCAGTTTTTGCTGTCATTCAGAATAGTAAAGACTGTAATTTGTGTACCAAAAAACCTTATATGGACTGTGGTGTACTGTTTGAAATGACTGTCTTTGCATTATCTGGTAGGCAAACTCTGAAACAACAGTTAGAGATAATGGGTATCACAAGAGTGTGTCTCAACTTGTTAATGCAGGCTTTCTCCAGCTTTGTGTTCGGGGCACGTTTGATGTGTCATTTGACTCATCTCTGCACAGATAGACTGAGCAAATGGTGTCTCCTTCATTTGGAGAAACCACATCAGCAGTAGTCCTGCAGATAGTAGACAAGGTGGGAAAAAAAAAATTATATATAATTTTTTTTTTCTTTGCCCTTCAGTGCGGTTTATTTCTACCATGGCAGCAGCACATTAGACTTCCTAACTTTCAACTTGGTTTATTTAAACATGATCCTTAAAAAGTGCATTTAGGTCTGATACTGGCACATTACAAAGACACTGAAATCTCTTTAGGTTTGGCCAAATCTTTTTTTTTTTTTAATTCTCTGGTAATAAATGTTCATTTCTCTTCATTTCTATAATCTTCTTTCTTTTACAGCTATAATGCAAAGCATGTAGAACATATTTATACATTTTCTGTATCATCACGCAAGTTCCTTTGGTACCATGACACATAAAGTTTGCATTGAAGACATTTGTATATAGCGATATGATCTTGGGTAACTTTATTGCACTCCTTCATTTGGTTTTATATATTTGAACCACATTTTAAGAAGTTCAAATATATAAAGCCTGCTCCCTCTGCTGAGGATCTGTCTCACTAAAATAATTATGCTGCTAATGGCCAGGTGAAGCGTAATTCTTCTTCGTGACACTGAAAACACTGAAAACTCTGACTTTAGGCTTTAAACTATTTCACCCCCTTCATATTAACCCCCATAACCCTTCTGTGTGACTCTGGGTCTGATAGCACTGACTATAATTTACTAAATGAACTTTATGTTTTAAACAGCTGAGGGCTGTTATGTTTATAGACTAATGTACAACCAGAAGTCTTTTTGCCAGTGCCGTGGCCTCCTGGCGGTCTTCAAAAAAGGACTGTAAACTTAAGCAAATTTTGAGTTGACTTCACTTTTCAGACATAGAGGCTACAGGACATTGTTTACAATGTCTATGGTTACAATCCATCACTTCAAATTTAACAATAAAGCCATTCATTTTCAGTCTTGATTCTACATCTTGGCAAGATCGGTTACACCTCCATTTCTTTTTCTTTTCATTTTTTTTTTTCCCCCCTGGAATTCCTGGAATTCTTTGTATTAGATTAAATCCACAAATCAGATATAAACACACATGAATGTCCTGCTGGCTGCACTATTACTGTCACTGATAAAATGTGGTATGAAAATAAGTCCTGTCCCTAACAAAGATCGCGTGGCCCTATTGTATGTTGTCTTTCCTCATAGGTGCCATTGTTTGTTTGATCAACAAGGAAGCAGCCTGTGTTTTGTAGGAAAGTATTTGTAAATGTCTGTGCTGCGGTAACTTCTAATCAGCATACATGTGTTGAAGAGCTTTCATACTCTTATTAATAAAAAAAAGAAAAAGAAGAAGAAGAAGACGTTCAGAATTAGACTGTGCGGATTGACCGGATCCTATTTGCCATCTCAGAAACTGCTGTAGTCTGGGGTCTTGAATAAATTTAACCGATATGAGTGGTCTCTGGTGAAACTTCAGATGTTATTGCACATAATTTGAAAAATTTGTGCTTTTGTGATATCTGTTAACACCTAAACTGAACTTTCTGCCTTTCTTCTTTCTTCAGGGAAATGAAGCCAGTTACCCCCTGGAGATGTGCTCACATTGTAAGTAGCTTAAATCTTTGCTTGATCTAATTGTACAAAGCTTTGTTTTACCAAAAAACATTTAAAAAAAATAAATCTTTTTCTGAACTTTATTTGATCCGTTTTCTCAGCTTTTTGGCATGACTAGTAAGCAACTAATAGTTTGATGAGTCTTGTCTTCTGATCAAGAAGATGACTCTCCAGTAAGGAGACGGTGTTCATTTGGTGTAAAGGGTAAAAATCAGTACGACAAATTGGGTGTAACGCCCCAGTTTACAGATTTTGAATGTCCTCTGATAAAATGCCATTCATTGAATGTCTGGTATTTCTGCTGATCCGATATCCTCCTTTGGGTTAAAAATCTTCATAATTAAAAACCAGTCTCCGACAATATTACTGTGTAAAAATGAATATATCAGCTTCGTTGTAAATTACAGTTTAACTTAATTTAACTACATCATAACTTAACTGCGTTTTATGATTTATCATGCATAAGTGATGAAATTGTGAAGACATTATCTTGGTATCAGTCTCTTATGCTCTTTTCATTTTTACAAGATGTCTGCCTGGTAGACAGACATATTCAGGCTTATGAGCTCAAGAGGAGGAGGAGAGCTGAAGATATGACTCACATTTCTTCTTTGCTGGCCTCCTTCACCTTCCCTACCTGATGATACACATCCACACAAGCTCATACAGCTTTGTGTTGTTGAAAAGTCCTCAGAGATGCAGATTTCTCACCAGCTCTCTTTGGTGCAAACTGCACATTTTTATACCTGCTAAAAAGGGTGCGCTGCTGCATGTGTTTTAACGAGTGCTGAGATTGTGACAGGTCCCTCGTAGTGTAGGTGTACTTCAGGGACCGTGCCGCTGTTTAGATTGACCTTCAGACAAGAATAATCATTTTTGCATCAAGATTACCAAGATGCCTGTTGTGAGTTTGGGTGTCACGGTGTAAAAAAGTCTTGTTTGAGGCAGAACTGAATAAAAATAACCTTTTGTTAACCTTTTTATTTTGTTAATTTGCAAGAATTGTAGCCTGAAATGACTTTAGAACAACAGAGGATTTGCTTGCTTCATGTTTAAGCTGTAAATGATGAGATAGCTATTAAAGTTAATTTGTTATTATTATTATTGTTACTGTTATTTGCGAAGGAAGCTTATCATGACAGACATACACATAAAAATATTCAAAATGACATTTTGAATATTTTTAATGACACAGTGTGTGTGCACTGTGGCTTTTCCATTCTTAGATTGTCCTACTGTAACATTGTGGGGAATGGGACCTTGGCCTGCCGGGCCTTCCAGCCATTCCTTCCCCAGGATTATACCACCATAGCGAGGGAGATGAATTTTGGATGATGCATGACCCTGTAATGAACCCATAAAGGAACTCTGTATTCAGTCCAGGATATTAACAGCTTCCCTGTCCCTTTGTCTTTGCGCCCCTCTCTCTCTCTCTCTCTCTCTCTCTCGCTACATTTTTGCTGGTCACCATTGTCTAATTGTCTTTCTCCTTCTCTTTAAATGTTATCAAGCCTATTTGCTTTTTGTTTTTAAATGTGTTACTTAGGCATCAAATACAAAGAAATACCAAATGAGAATGCAATACTGGGATCTACATTCCCACAATGTGTTTCTCCTATTGCTCCGATGGCTCCATTTGTGTCATGGTTCCACAGACATGAGCCAAAATTAAACTTGGGTGACCTCCCACATTTAAGGCCTGTTCTAGATCTGACCATATGCATACATCAGTGATATAGCAATTATCTAGTACAGCTAGCTAGCTACTGCTTGTTTCAGCAAAAAAACATTTAAGCTGGGAAGTGTACATAAATGCTTCCTAGATGACCAAAACCTGGAATGTTCACCAGTGACCAACTATCAGTTGCAAAGTAATTAGTAATGACAAAACTGTTTAAATGTGTACAGATGCAAATAATATGCAGACATGTAGGAATTTAGGAAAGAGAATGATGATTTCCTCCTATATATTAGGCATTGGGTTTTTTAAAATTATGTTAGTAGATATTTACGTCTGTTATTATTGTAAAATTTGCTATCCAACTTATTTCTTAGCTCAGAGTCCTTCTATTTTCCCTTTTATTTGTTATTTTATTTTTTGTATCTCTCTCGGTCCTTCACTAGCTGTCTTCTCTCTGTCTCACCCTGCGCTGACAGAGCAGCTGTTCAGCTCATCAAGTGCTTGGACAGACAGGCACTCGACTGGCTGCTAAGAAATTAGCTCTGGCCCGCTGGTCAGAGAAATTCATCCTGCTGCACCTTTACCGCCCCACAGTGAGATATGAACCAGCGAAGTCTGATGCCCGCTCACCCGCACCTGCCATCAGACACTTTCTAACTCTGTTTATGTGGAACATCAACAGGAGTTTTTCTCCATGTGTTGCACTGATAAGATGGATTGTGAAATCAGGTCACATTCCATGCACAATCCCACTCGCCTTCTCCCTTTGTGTATGCACACAAACCTGGCCACATTGATCATAATTCACCCTGCAACATGAGAAGCAGGGCCAGTCTAACCAAAATATGCCTTGTGTTTGAAGGCTTGTGTTAACTGAGATAGTGTTTTGTTGAAATGCCACATGAAGAAAGTACAGCAAGATTAATAGGGACACTGGCTGACCTAAAGGGCTCAAGTCAAGTGAACAGTAGATGTCAGTAATTATGGGAATAATTGTGCCGTCTAGCATGTGGCTTTGACTTGCTACTAATCATTTAGCCTGCTTTGCAGACATTACTGAGATATTTGTGTGCTGCATTTCAGCCTGACATGATTTTTGTCTCTATTTTCTGTGCTGGAGGATGAATTTTTGCAAGGCCTGTACCCTCTTTTCAGTGCAGTGTCTCACCACTGCTGGCTTAAGCGAGCTTAGATCAGGCAGAATTTAATGGCCTACTTGTAACAGTGTGCATAATTAGACAAACCACACAGACACACACCTCCTCACACATCCTTTTGCAGTACACACTCTGCTAAAGTATATGCACACGCCCACTCCGTTCCGCCACTCTCTTCACCCCACACACACACACACACACATACATAACCACGAAACCCCCCTCAACACTTCATGCTCTCAGAGAAACGCAGCAGCGGGTTTGAAACCATTGCAGGTCTGTCTGCAGCTGCCAAAAATAAATGGCGGGCGGCTTGTTGGAGTTCCTTGTTGCTAGGGGTTTCCCTGAGGGTGGGAGCCTGAGCCTCTGTCGGTGGGGGGTAGTGGGGTGAGTTGGGGGTTTTCTCATGACGGAACGACTATAAATAAACACCATCAATGCTTTGCCCTGTCCTCATCCTCAGTTTGGTTCATGCAGGCAAGTTGTACATTGTTTAGATGAATTAAACCAGATTAATTAGCCTAATGCACACTGCTGCAGCTCTCAGCTGTATAGCCGTCTCACACCTGCGGTCTAAATGAGATAAGACTAACACAGTGTGGGAGGAAAAAAGTCCCAGAAAGGGTCTGATATCAAAATTGACAGATAAACCAGAAGTCCTGCCTACTGCCTACCCGATCACACTGCTTTAAACTGGCTGCTGTGCTCGAATTTTAGTTTAAACGCAACCCGAGTTGAATTACATTCAGCTGACCACATGGGTGCTGACATAGGCGTGAGTAATGGTGCATATCAACTAACTTTCTCAGAGGCAACATTTTGCGTGTGAATAAAAGGTATATATATATATATATATACCCAAAAAAATGATTGCTATTTATGTAGCATTAATGTTTTAATCAATCACTTTTTTTTGCCGTCTAATTAGAGAAACTGAAACAATTTCAGTGAGAGCTTCTTAATTGGGAATTCTGCAGTATTTAAATACAGTATATGTGTGCACAGAGATTGAGAGGAAAGTAAACAAATGTGAAGAGTAACAGTTGGCAGCACTTCTGCAGCACAGAGGGAGCTGATACATTTTTAAACGGGGAGGAAAATCCTGTGTTTGAATTTTGACTGTCCGTCCTAAGAAACAGCTTGTGACATCTTGCATGTGGCTTTAACTTAAGTCTTACAACTGATTCTATCACCCACCAAAATGGTGCCAGGCTGTATACGTCATGCATCACCATTCAGTCAAAAATGACAGAGAGGATTTTTCATCCATATGGCTCCTCCCTGTTCAAAAGGCAGGGTAGCAGATATAAAATATGGTCTTGATCAAGAGAATTTGTTATTGCGTCCATAGTATTGGGCATGTAATGTGGGAGGATTGTCAAAATTAAAGTGGCATTTTTGTGTTTTTTCGCTTTCCCCACCCAGTGTTACCTTCCCATAAGTTTAAAACTCCCGATCTCCAGATTGGTTTGCAGTCCTGTTATCCCTTCAGCAGGAATCTTGTCTTTCAATATGCTCTCCGGATTTTACGCCCTCATTGGCTCACAACAGCCCCTTATTGGGGGACAGTGTCATATTTCATCCAGTGGCGAGTGTCATACTTGTGTTGTTATTGAGCTGTGCATGCAACCTTTTTTATATTTGCGAACCCTCACACCTTACCTTGTGTGCCTTGACAGCTGTATATGGCAGAATCTGCACTGTGATTTTCACTAACATGCCAACTGAATTTTCACTCTGCATCACTCTCTGCCCTGTTTGCCTCGTTTCAGGTTAGCTGTGTTAATGGAGTCACATGTCTCCATTAATGTGCAGGGTGAGCCGTTTTTAGGGCCGAGCATGCTTAAGAGGACACACTCATTAGTGATATTTTGGGAACATTGTGTTTTTTATAATTAAACAAAAATGGGGTGGAGAAGCCAGTTGCACTTAGCAGATTTCCATTTCACACAGCTGTGCCGCTGTCTGATGGTTAGCTTGAGTGAGCTGACTGCTATCTTGTTACAGTTAAGTAGAGCGTTTAGTGTGTGATCAGGCCAACCTTTTGTGCAGCTACTCTGATAGACAGAGTTTGATATAAAATTTACCCTTTGTTGCTTTAGATGTATTATTTTATCAGCTGAATTTGTATTTTGAGATGACTTGTGATATGCATGCTATGAATTTAACAGTTTTTGACACAGACAAATACCCCAAGAATGGCACTAACAGTACAGGAGGCCATGGAGGATGAGCTGTGTGCTGTAGACCAGAAGGAGGACCATTTGGCCAACCTTAGCAGATTTATTTATTTTTTGTTAAGTAATGCTTATGTGCATTAGCCTCCTGTGTGCCCTCAAAGGCTGATGACATCTACATATGCATCTGTTTTCATGCATACACCTCCCGAACAATTATTTAAATATTCTTCTGTGTGTGTGTCTGCGTGTGTGTATGTGTGTCTGTGTGTGGGCTACTTTAGGGGGCTAACGGGTTCCAGTTGCCTAGTAACACAGTTAAGGGTGCATACAGCATTTATGGAAGTAAGTGTGTGTGTGTGTGTGTGTGTGTGTGTGTGTGT
>VVHJ01027622.1:0-12665 GCA_015107715.1 Tylochromis polylepis
GCCTTCAGTTTTCAGGCCCCTCTTCTGTGGAACCAGCTTCCAGGTTGGATTCGGGAGACAGACACTATCTCTACTTTTAAGATTAGGCTTAAAACTTTCCTTTTTGCTAAAGCATATATTTAGGGCTGGACCAGGTGTCCCTGAATCCTCCCTTAGTTATGCTGCAATAGACGTAGGCTGCCGGGGGATTCCCATGATGCATTGAGTTTTTCTTTTCCAGTCACCTTTCTCACTCACTATGTGCTAATAGACCTCTCTGCATTGAATCATATCTGTTATTAATCTCTGTCTCTCTTCCACAGCATGTCTTTAAAGCACCTTGAGGCGACTGTTGTTGTGATTTGGCGCTATATAAATAAAATTGAATTGAATTGAAAATTGAATTGAATTCACAAAGAGTTGGGCATCCCCAGCATCCAACATCAGCATGGAGGAAAGGAAGGCACTCACATCACTCACTAATGACCAGATGATGAGAATCAGCTATTTGGGATTTCCTTATCTGGATGATTGAGCATGCATCAAGATACAATACGTAATATTATCAAAAAAATACAGAGAAATCTCTGTGCGCAATGACAAAGGTGAAGATTTGGTGGTCTTTGGGCCCTCAGGTTACACTGCATTAAAAACTGGCATGGTTCTGTTATCAATGCATGGGCTCAGGAACACTTCCAGAAATCCTTTGTGAACACAGTTCACCATGTTATTCACAAATGCAGGCTAATGCTCTGTCATTCAAAGAAGAAGCCATATTATCATTTTAAATGAACCAAAGTTTAATGCTGGTCTTTGGTCACAGCAATCAAACTTTTATTTATTTATTGAAAACATGGATGCTGTATCTTCTGGACTATGAAGAAGAAAGGGACCATCCCACTTGATGTAACTCCTCAGTTCAAAAGCCTGCATCTCTTATGTTATGGGATACATAACATAACAGGTGTGCAAACTGGCAACTGGCAGCAAACAGGCCTTGCCTGTCTTGATAAAAAAGCATAATGCATGTGTTACAACAACATGGCTTCATAGTAGAAATGTCCAGGTGCTGAACTGACCTGCCTGCAGTCCAGATCTTTCACCAACTGAAAACATTTGGCAAACCATGAAAAGAAAAATACAACAAAGAAGACCCAGGACTGTTGAGCAGCTAGGATCCTCTATCAGACGAGAGTTGGACAGCATTCCTCTCCCAAATGTCCAGCAACTGGTTTCTATTTACATTTTACACAACATTCCAGCCTTTTTGAAATTGGGGTTGTAAAATATCAAAATAAGAAAAAAAAATTCCTGAGAGGTGTAGCACCATGAAACTAATGGCCAATTACATGTAACAAGTCTTCTCATGTTAGACATTTGCAGTACTTTATGTGATACCATCAAACAGTAGTATAATTCTACTATGAGGTCACTTTAGGTAAGTGTTTGGGGTTTTTTTTCACATTTTCTGCTCATAGAAGACTCATGATATTAAACATACTATCACAGCAATTGATCCTCTTGTTTTTTCTGATAGTCTTATGTCAAAGTGAAATCCTGCAGGTGAATACAGAACCGGAAGATCAGTGGACATTGCCTCTGGCTTTGACGTCACTAGATAACAATGGTAATGCGTCACTAGCACCAGCTGCTGCTGACTTGTCTGCCCACCTCTTGGGGGGCCTGCTTCAGCTGATTTGGTACACAAAATATGTCCTTCATCTGCAGGCCAAACAAGAAACACGTGTGGTCCAAGCAGTGGAAGGCAAGCGGTGAACCAAGGATGTCTGCATTTTGTCCTGTTGTAGGCTTGCTGTCAGTGCCACTTTTTTTCACGTTAGGGCCGGGTGGCATTTCACAGTATACACTGTAAATGTATTGAAACTGGTCAGTGCAACAAGCAGATTCTAACAGCATGTCTCATGACAAAGACAGCTATTAGTGAAAGCTATCTGGCTACTAGAGGGTGAGCTGTTTCCAGGGGAGGATCATTGTGCTATTAACTAAATACTGAATAGCTGCTGTATAATTACTGAGACTACTTCTGCTATGCTGTCTTACAAATTACATCATGAGCTGATACTATCTAAGAAATTTGAATTTCTCATCTACTAAAAGATGCAGTTAAAAACTTAATTTGATCTACAATCACATACTGATTTCTCGAAGTCTTGTTGATTTTTATGTTTCAGGAAATTCTGTCTATCACTAAACAATTTTCTCAGATCTTCAAGCTTCTGATAGTTTTCATTAGATTTAGTTTAACTTTAATGGCATTGTGTAGGGCCAAGGTCCAAAGCTTGTGAGAGTGAGGTAAAACTGGAAGAAAGTTAGGCTGCTGATAAGCAAACAGTCTCTAAGCTATTAAAGCATCAGCCACAAAGGCTTAAAGATCAGTCAACCAACCTCCAGTGGCTAGGAAAAATATGCATCCTCTGATCCCTTGGAAAGTGGTTTTTGGAGGTTGCCGGCTATCTCCAGAGTGTCAAAAAGAGGGTGCTGCACCAAAAAACTCTGTAGGATTGATTTGGTTACTGTGTCTTTTGAAATGTGTTGGTTGCAGTTGTAAGGAATAGCATTTATTTTGAAGTCAAGCATTCTAATGTCACACGTTTCATTTTGCATGCAAACTATGTGCGATTGTGGGAATCTGCTCATATCCAGTTGTACAGAATTTCATTACCGCTTGACGAGTGTTTGCAGATATGGCAGTAGTCTTCCTGACTACTGAGAGCTACTGTCTACCAGTAATTTGCAAACTAATGCCAACTACTAGTAGTCACTAGTAGTTAGTGATTATGCAAACTACTGGTGACTGCAGCTACCTGCTAGAAACCAACGTATTTGCAAAGAGGTTTTCTGTGTAGCACCATTTACCAATATACCATTTACCCCTACATACCAGTTTGTGACAAGTTTCACACTAGCAGCTGCCGGCAACTTCCAGAAAACATTCAGCAATCTATTATACATCTATTATACTCTTTTCCATAGTGGCCAGTGGTGTCCGGGGGTCAGTGACCTGAGACACATTCAAGGCTTGCATGACTGAAATAAGGCGTGTTAGCCTTTAAAAAAAAATATTTCATAGTACATTTTTTAAAAAACTTTTTTTTTTAAATTTACCATAATTAAGCAAAATTTGAAATTACTTTGGATTGCAGTTAAAAGTAAATGCTTAAAACCAAAACACCAACTTCATTGGTGGCAAATGACATGAAACAACGCCAATAATTTTAAGAATTTGAACTTTATTGGCAGCAGGTCTGTGGAATGGCATGGGGGAGCATGCTAGTCACTGAGGAGCAGTGACGCAGGCTCTCCTTTGAAATGAGGTATAAAATAAGTTGTTTATGTGTGGGGGCGGCGTTCTTAATGTCAGGGCCAGGTGGGCAGTGCCCAGACTCCTCTGAGAAAATCAGGCCTATGTGTGATGACTTTACAAGCCCAAGGCCAGACACACTTCAGAAACAGCTGTCAAATGCATGACCAGATTTTCCTTTGTAGCATTTTGAAGCCAAGAACATGGGGTTCTTCATTCCTGTACAACTCTTTCTTAGTTTCATTACAATATTTCTCAGTTTCACACTTCCACGTTCTTTCTTTTAGAGTGCCTTACTTGCAGTGTCTTACTTTAGTATTCCCTTCTCTTGCAGCAGACTTTCTCAATACACTTCCCATTCCTTTATCTCTCCTCCAAGGGCACTTCTGTTTATCTCTCAATCTAGAGAGTGATGGTGGGTGGCAAATTTGACATGGTTTCCTTTGACCTTGACCTCCAGGGTGGCTGCACCAGCTGCCACATCTGGCCCTGACTTAAGGTTCTCTCAGGGTGGCTGGGAAATTAGACTGACTGACTGGCCTTGTGGTCCTGGGGGCCATCGTGCTGCCCTATGTCCCTGGACTAGAAAAGGGCTGTGCGAGGACACCCACTGACAGCAACATGAAAGCCCTTCAGAAGAACGCAGACCTTGTCAGAGCCACATCCTTCCATGTCAGGAACAGGTCGAGATAACAGAGTTCCTATCGACATGTCTGTGTTTGCAGTTTGTGTGTGCAAGTCAGCGCTTAAAGGAAAAAAGGTGGCTTTTTGGGCACAGGGCTGGGAGAAAGGGAAATGGCTGATCTAGAGATACCAAACTGTTTATTACGTAAATTACGTAAATAAGATTATTAGAGGGAATTATAAGTAGCCATATATTTATTTGTATATATCATAATAGATTAGAGCACAGATAATATATCGATTAATAGATTAAAACACAGATGTTTTGTTTTTTTATTCAGCCTTTATCTAGAATTTAAGACATAAGCAACGCTTCACTGCAAAAGTAAACCTGTGGCATGTTCATGCTCCTACATTCATATATTACCTTCACAGATTTCAGACAATTGTTTGTCACAGCATCAACAGCCTTAGTGTACTGAAAAACCTAAAAATGAATTATCAGTGAAATCTTACAAGTATATGAGTCTGACATCACTGAGGTCATTAAGAAATTTAAATTAAAAGCCACAGACTGTAAAAAAATATGCTATAAATACAAAATTGGAATGTGAGCGAGAGACAGAAAGAACCATGGGCAAAAATAAAATTGTCACAGATTAGATATGGAAGGAAAAAGAGCCATTTAAGAACCAAAGAACACATAACTAACTTTTGGCAATTCAAATGCAAGCACTTGGCATCAGTTACCAGCCTAAACCCCTAAAACCTGTGGGGAGTGTGTCTTCCTGCTGTGTAACTACCTTTGCTCAGCTGTGTAGAAAATCCCTGCTCTTTTTATTCACATTATTATGCCCCTCTCTCATATGCTTTTTTGCCCATTCCACCTACAGTCCTTATTCCCCACACTCAGACAAATAAATAGTAGGAATTAAAGGAAACTATGCCATTAAAATCTGAATTTTATCACAGTACACTGGCCTCCATGTGGAAAAGCAACAGCCACTTTTCATAAAAGATCATGTGTTAAAGATTGTGTGTTTCCAGGCGACTTACATAGAGACAGAATTTGTTTTTGTTTCAAAAGATGGACTGCAGCCAAAAAGGATAGTAGTTATCAGTAGATATCAGACTGTCACGTGAACAAAAAACATCAGTCATGACACATAGCAAATCATATGTTGACCATACTTGTGCTAGGCTGAGAGTGGTAAACAGTGATGAGGGGCTGGGAAGGATCTCAGCACTCACCCAAGACCCAAATCAGACAGAAAAACATACAGGCACATTCATAAAATGTTCTCAGAGAGAGAGGCCAACTATATCCAAGAAAGGAATTCCTTCCAAAATAGGTGGTGGGGGGGCTAAAAAAGGGTCTTGTGCAGGGAACCCTCAGAAAGGCACACTCCATAACCCTTACTTCCTCTCCTCTCTGCCTGTCCAAATCCAGCCAACAGCTTGCAACTATTAAGGGGAGATCCTGTGGTGACCTTACGTGCAGCCAGTCCTTGCACCTTCAAAGCTCCTGGGGTTGAACAACACGCAGCAAGTCATCCAGAACTCCTAATACACAAATCATTACCAAAACAAAGGAATATAGCAGTATTTGCTGGGAAGTGGAAGAAAAGTAAATGAGGTCCATTGTTTTTCAGTACACTGCTACTTTCCCCTCTTTTTTCCCCTTTAAGCTGTTATTCAGCTCTTATCAGGAATAAATGCTGAGCAAACAAGCAAAAAGAGAAAACAAAAGAGTGCAGCTCTGGAAAACTTAAGTGAAAATTACATAATTCCTTTAATATAATTTTGTTTGGTAGGAAAACAAAGTGCTCAGGAATTGTGTCTGGAGGAAACTGTATTACATTCCAAACATTAAGATTTGAACTGTTGAATCATTTTACATTTTAAGAGGCGTGGAGAACATAATAATAAACAATCGTGCAGCAGCTGTAAAGAAGTCACTTTGAGCGGCTTTCATTAACTGGGGTGTACAGATGTTTTCATGAATTGTGTTGTATCTCTTCCATCATTGAACTGACATAAAAATGATACACTACTGACCACTACATGACCTTTTGGGTTTTGGTTGCAGAATAAAGAAGTGAGGGTGAATACTTATTGATTTATCTCTTTATTATCCACAGACTTGCTGGACGGACTAAGATCATAGAAAAGATATAAGATGATGACTGCATGTTGGAAAACTATATTGTCCTGTTACCAAAATAGAGAAGTAAATAGAAGTAATCAGTTTAGGCAAATAAGATCTGTCTGTGGTTTTATGAAAATAAAGCGCTAGTAAGTTCAGTGGCATACACTGGGAACAATAACAAGCAAGAGTAAAATTCCTACTGAATGACCAATGTATCACCAGCAATAACTGATGGTTTGTGTCTGTTCAGATGCGTTTTGTTTGTGTGTGAATTAAATTAGGTGAGAGTGAGAAAAAAAACATAACCTGAGTGACTGAAAGTGGGAATGGGTGAAGGGAAGACTGCATGATAATGAGTTAATGAATGAGGGAATGCAGAGATGGGGGTAGGGTGTTGGGCTCCTATGTGATTTTCCGTTAGTCCTTGAGAAGGCTTTTGCTGGTTCTCATTCTTCCATAGGCTACTATCACTGCTCATATGTGCATTCACACTCTCTACACTGCACCACCTTTACTCAGTTTATTCATACTAGACAAAAAGGTATTTAAAAACTACTATTCCCACCCTCAGTGGTTACCATGTTAGCTATGTTAAGAAGCTAGCTGAAGAAGGATTAATTTTCGGTGTCGAAGGTGATAGTAAAAGCTAGCTAGCTTACACAAACAACATTAATGAACAATCATTTTGTGTTATGGCGTTAATTGGCACTTGTGTTTTGGTGTCTATGTAGAAAAAGTTTGTACTAGCTGCATTGTCAGAGCCTCAACTAGTAAATGTTTCTTAAATGCTGACGCTAATGTTAAAAAAAATGCTGACTGCAAGACAGCATTTCTATTTAGTGCACAGATTTCACTTCTTCTTTTCTCACAATCATTTATCTGTTGGTTTTGCTTTATTTATGAAATTTAATTACAGTGAAATTGCATGCAAAATTTCTAGAATTCATTATCAATGTTAATTAACCATGTAGCTGTTTTCAAAGCGACTTTGGCGTATCACAACAGAGACAAAATGGCTGTTAGCTAGAGTGTGCAATGGGGTCAGGTTGGCAATTACATGTCATATGTCTGTGATAATATGGCAGTTAATGAAATGATAAAACTCTGTTGCTGTGTACATACCCAGAAATTCACATCAACACTTACACCCACAAATAGTGACATAGTTGTTGGAGGAGAGCAATTTAACTACAAAACTAGGCACTCAGTAACCTTGCTTTTTATATAGGATATAACCAGAATACAACCAGCTGAGTCAAGGACCCTACTGCAAAGAGACACCAGAGATATTGCAAAAAAAATGTTATTTTTGTCTCTAGTCAGTAAATCTAATGCACAGGTACTTAAATAAAAAATGCAATTTACTCCTCACAAATAACCAAATTTTAATTTAATGTTTGGAACTATATTTTATTATAGCAGAGTAAATGTACTGTATCAAAGACAGACAAAAAAGGATTATGCTATTGTCTCTGATTAAGATGACTGCTGATGAATATAAAAAATGTTTTAGCTAACAAAAAAAAAAATCACAGACAACAAAACCTTTGTTGATGAAATATGTGTTTAGGCACATGTAAGCGAGTTGGAACAATGTCTTTATTTGAGGTCTGGATGGGAACATTGATTTCACTCTGAAGCGATAAACACTGTCTGTCTTTGTTAGATGGGAAATGCATTAATCAGCAGGTCAGAGAAGCAGAATCTGTAATGAGTTACACATTCCTTTTTAATATATATCTTTTTTTTATGACTCTCTATCCTGGGTTACCTGCCATGCATCTGTTCAATTTGGAGAAAATAAGCATCAGGTGCAAAGTGCCCTGTAACTGACTTGTCTGAGTTGATCAAAAAGGAATGACTGTGAGAATATGAGATAAACAACTAAATCCAAATGTCTTATTAACGCAAGTACTAAAACAATAAATAGAGAGGAAATTTGGGCAGCAATATCAAAGTAACACATAAAGATTGTCAGGAAGGCTGTTAAAATGTAATAATTTCAAACTCGCATTCAGGTTAAATTGAGTTTTGTGAAAATAAGGTATGTTTATATTGGCCAAGACATTAAGCAACATGTGTTTGCGAGCGAAAAGCATCAATTAAGCAATGCGCTTGCAAGAAAAGGGATTAATATCAAACATCTGGTTTTCCTTTGTTCCCATATCAATTTCACATATCAGCCTAATTCCTTAGTGTTTCCTTTTTCTTTCTCACCCACAGTAACCTTTCCTTGCCCCTTGCTCCTGATAGCTGATAAATCAAATTACAACAGGTTTCAGAGTATTTTTTTTATTTTTTTTTTTAGAATGCCTTGAATAATTTGCAGGGGACCCACTAGTGGAAAACACCAGCCAGTTGTAGTTGTAGTCCATGCATAATGTCTTTAAGTAGAATTTGGACAAGCATTCTTCAGGCGTAAACCCAGGGGATCAACCTAGAGTCATTTACATAACTTATAAAACTTTACAATTCCTTTGAAAATTAAGAATTATAGCAGATTGCGGCGAAGATCGCGGAGCTTATCTTCACCTCATTGTTATTTCTAGTATGACTATTAATAATAATGGCATTTACTGGATGGTTTCATGCTTAATTTGTGCAGTTATTTCAGTAATAGTTTTATAAAAGTTTTGTGGATCACACTATTGACTTTCAGTATGCCGTTTCTTTGGCTTAGAAATACTATAGCATTAAGCCTGGCTAGATTCCTCCACAACAATTAAGGTTCTGCAAAGTGAAACCATACTTTGCTAGACATTTTTGCTGATAGATATCATATTACTACTATTCTATCTATTACCAATATTTTTTAAGTATTAGAAGGCAACAAAGTTATTTAGGGAAATGTTAGAAATGCTCTTTTCCCCTCAGCCTGGGCAGTGGCATGTCCATTTATGATTACCAGCAGCTGGTAGTCTGAGCCCCAGCAGGGGAGGAAGAGTCAAAATAAACAAACTTTGACTGTACTGTGCGTAAACTTGCATGCAGTGCTATTGAATACTAAGAATCACAAAAACTGAATGGACTTAAGACACAATTTCACTTTTTAGTTTCAAGATGTTACAATAATATTTGTGTGTTCAAACTGAGCCAAATAAATACAAATGTATGATATTTCATTATTCAGGTCTGTAACATACAGCCAAAAACAACCAAAAACAATCAAGAATTTTCTTGACTGACCAAGTCAGTCATCAGTCCCATTAAAAATTCATTCATAGTGATTTAAAACAAGACTACAGGCAGAATGACCCAGCAACAAAGAGCAGATGAAGGTTGCTGTAGTGAATGCCCTGGAGAGCGTCACCAAGGAAGAAATAAAGTATCTGCAGATCTTTATCAGCTGTTACTGACTATCAGGGTGGTTTCACAAAACATTAAATATGTTTCTGTTTGCCTAATGTTTATTTTTTCTTTTAAAACCTGTAAACCTCAGGAACTATGTGTATATGTCTCTCGCACATGTCTTCTTATATTGATATAAACTGACACTAGGCACCTCCCATTTTTTTCTTTAAAACTGAATGTACTAGAGCACATCAGAACAGAAATGTGCATTTGTCTAAATACTTATGGTCCAGAGTATGCTGTATATTGCTCATGTTGGTAAGTTCAATATAGAGTACACTGTCAAGATAGCTAATAAAGGTTTCTCTGAATCTGTTGATCTTGTGTTGCGCAGTACGTGGCTCTATGGTCGACAGTTATAGAATGATTAGATTACTTCTTTGTGCACATGGTTTAGAAAGCATTTTTCAATGAATCCATGGTTCTATGTTCTACATCATACATTGATAAGGACGATACTAGTGGCTAATGGCTACAACACATTAATGCAAAAATTTATTTCTGATGTTACTGACTTTTTGCATGTTTGTCTGGCTTTTTGTTGACAAGACTATGCATAAACTTCCAGAGTGATTTCTTGGTGAAGAGGTAGAGAATGGGCAAAGAAAAAAATGCTAAAACTAGTACAGATGGGGATCGCTTCCTTTGAAGTTTTGAGAAGGGGCATAGACATTTGTTTTGGCAGGGCATTTGTGTGTATGTGTAATTGATAGCAAGGTTACCCTAAAATTAACTAGTGAAATTTAATCAAATTTGCTGGACAGGTAGTGTATGAGCAACAGAAAGACCCATTACATTTTGATAAAAATTTAATTTCTTAAATTTAGAGTATAGAGTATAAGCCTTTGTGGAGGACACTGCTCTTTGATTGCGCTTCAAGATTTCTTTAGCTTTCAGCTAGTCTAAACTATTTCTGGAACATAGACACAGATGTCAAAACCTTCAAAAGCATTTCAGTTTTAAATTGTAGATGTGTTGCTTCCATCCAAACATAACATTAGATCATGCTACCCTTTGATGTACAACTTCTAACTCTCAAAAAATAAGGCCTGTTCTCCTGATAGGATCCATCAACAAAAGTGCGTTATGCAAGTTCTGCCCAAAGGGTCAAAAGATTTTGCAATTTGATAACACTTCAGCAATTAGGTCATTTCATCAACTCTCTGCTGCTTTTGGAATACAATAGCTTAGATTTGATAGTTAACTTATAAAAGAAAGAACTCAAAGACTCAAATTTTGAATCACATTCTGTTAGAAGCTGATAGCACATAAACAGAAGAAGGAAAATAGAAGAAGATGCTTTCATTTATTTGTATTTTAAGATAGATAGATAGATAGATCTATCTATCTATACAAAGTTGCCTCGTCCATATTTTTTATTTAGCCTGAATTTTTCAGTTTTACATGTAGATGACCACTGTTCCACCAAGTCACCTCCACATTAGCATAATGTTTTAAATTTTGCTCTATATATTACAAAGATATTCCCATTTTACTGTTAGATGTATTGTTTGTATAATATTACTATACTCTTACAAAAGGGTTTTACCATATTTACAGCTTTAAATGCATTTCTCAAGTAAGAGTGTTTCTTTCTGGCCCCTTATTAACCTGTTTCATCTGTGGATTTAATGATAAGATTAATAATATTAACAATATGTTAGCCAGCTATACTATTGTCAGTACCAAATTATTACTTAATATCCTACATATTATCTAATAAGTACATGGTAATTTACTATTAAATTATTACCCCACTATTACTGTGGCACTACTAAACTGTAATTTAAGTTGCTAACTAACAACCTTACTATGTATATATATATCCCCAAAACATGAAATTGGGATATGACAAAGCTGCCCACTAAGACACAGTGACATATCCGGTGATACACATCAACTTCAATATAAATCCAGCCAGAAATACAGATGGATATGCCAGGAGTACAACCAAAGTCTTTCACCAGATTCAGAGAAATAGGCCAGGCCAGGAAAGCAGATGCTGCAGCCCAGAAGCTAAACTACATATCCATCTATAATTCTTGCCAACAGCTGGCTGGAATGAGACAGGCAAAGTACCTCTCAGAATTCAGGGAGTTAATACCACAGAAATCCTCATTTCTTTTTTAGAAATGCAGTGCTGAATTTTAAAAATAGAAAACAAAATTATTGAAAGATTAAACAATGCATAAATAAAAGGACAGGTCTCTTTTATTATTAGAATGAGTTAGTAAAGTAAGTAAGCTATACTTGTCAAATAACTACAGCCTATACTTTCTATAGTCTAAAAATAAAGAAGAATTACTACCCAAATTTCACATCATTGTGTGAACACACACTATACAAAAAAACAGATTTGGTAACAAAATACCACAAGTGGTATTTTGACTAAAAAAGACTATTGATGAAGTCTAAAACCTCCCACTCTCTTGAATTCAGGGTCTGTAATCTGTCTACCAGTACACACAAGACAATGGAAGGAAGAAATTATTTAGAGATCGTCCAAAAGGTGAAATACTATAGCTTTCAGCAGAATACTGTGATTCATTACAGTACATTGAAAATAGGATTTTCACAAATATCAAAGCTTAATAAATGCAACCTCCACTGAATGCATAGCAGTAAAGTAAAATGAGGAAAACATATGCAGGAGGTGGGATTTTTCCCTAAAGTACCATAAGTACCACTGATTAGTGGGACTAGATCCAGCAAGAAGACTTTTTTTTTGGGGGGGGGGCTTTATTTCAAGGTACATGAATGCCACTAACCTTTTTAGTCTTGACAGTCGATTGGCAGCAGTCTCCTCCATCGTAGTTACAGAAGGCTCTGTTGTTTACTGAGTCACAGTAGTTGTCTCCCATGAATGGCTATACCAGAGAGAAAGAGCCAAGCAATTAGACAAAGACACTGATCTAAGAACATCCTGCCTTGTTAATTGCTGCCACAACTTTCAGAGTCTTTTGTTGTAGTTTTCTCTTGAACATTTTGTGGCTTTTAGAAGTCTCTGGATAAATTTGCTGATGAATCTGATACATTAAATTTTCCTCATTCTTCAATGTGACTCTTTAAGCCCTTAGTCGGCCAGACCCGTAAATCAAACTGAGGACACCATAAACTATTCACTGCACAAAATGCTCCAGTAATTTGATTTATTGGGTTGGCCCCACCCTCTCTGCTTGGGTTACCAATCAGGTTATCCAATTGGCCAAAATGAGTGGATGATATCATTCTTCCATGAAG
>VVHJ01027626.1:0-12964 GCA_015107715.1 Tylochromis polylepis
GCTTGGTTGTTGCCCTCCTACGGCCTCCTCCACATCTCCTGATGTACTGGCCTGTCTCCTGGTAGCGCCTCCATGTTCTGGACACTACGCTGACAGACACAGCAAACCTTCTTACCACAGCTCACATTGATGTGCCATCCTGGATGAGCTGCACTACCTGAGCCACTTGTGTGGGTTGTAGACTCCGTCTCATGCTACCACCAGAGTGAAATCACCGCCAGCATTCAAAAGTGACCAAAACATCATCCAGAAAGCATAGGTACTGAGAAGTGGTCTGTGGTCACCACCTGCAGAACCACTCCTTTATTGGGGATGTCTTGCTAATTGCCTATAATTTCCACCTGTTGTCTATTCCATTTGCACAACAGCATGTGAAACTGATTGTCAATCAGTGTTGCTTCCTAAGTGGACAGTTTGATTTCACAGAAGTGTGACTGACTTGGAGTTACATTGTGTTGTTTAAGTGTTCCCTTTATTTTTTTGAGTAGTGTATTTACTTTCAGTGTCCTTTTCTTTGTGCTGTTGTTTTGTCCACAATAAACTTGAGTTAAAGATTATTAAACCTTGAAATGCTGCTCACACATTCATGCTACTTCATTAGTACTCTAATAATGCAATAGGTACCAAAACATCAGTCATTGGAGGAATTTTAGTACAGTACAAATAATACAAATACATTTTGTTGTGCTTTTTGGGTGATATTTTAACTTGTAATGGAGTATTTTGAATGTATCTTCCACCACTGATCAGCATGAGCCTCAGCACACACTATTTGCAATCAAATTATTATGATATAACAATATCTTTATAATAAATTAGCTTAATTACTGACCAAATATGGTCTAATTTAATGTTAATTAATGTTAATTAATGGTTTCGGTCTCACACGGCCTAAACAATCTTTCTCCACACCTCTGATGATCTGTTTCTGTGTCAAAACCTTGAAATGAGGTATTAAAAGATTCATGTGGACCCAGTAAATATGGAGGCTTGTAGAGCCTCCGATACTTCAACTAAACAGAGGTTTTTCTTTTTATGAGTTTGTGTTGTCCAAATTAAATTAACCTCACTGAGTACCTCTAAAGTTTCACTTTAGAGTTCCTCTAAAGTGCAAAGCGATATTTACACTCTGCAGTGCAAAAGTATGTGGATGGTTTGCCATGTTTTATTCTTAAAATGTCAGCCTTCAGGTTTAATTCATGGTTAATATATCATTATGTCAATATATAATTTAATATATTACTACAGAGACAAATCTGCAGGAGACAACGCAAACTGAACACAGTGCTTGAACTACAAGAGTTCTAAAGTAAATGGCCATTGTACTGACTCAGTACAACATAGTATTCTGATCAGATTTGTCCTGAATACATACATTTTATTTTTAAAAATTTGTTAAGAAAATATGATATTATTTGATAGTTTAAATTATGTTTCTGTTTTTTATTAAACTTTGGCATTAACTCAGATATTAAAGCTGAACTGTTGACAAAATTAGAGTGTTAGCATTATATTAAATGTCTGGTGTTACACTGTTGTCAAGACGTTTTAGACAGTTCTCATGTGTGTTATTCATTTATTTAAATTGATCTATAAAATAGTGAAAACATCGAATAAGTTACAGGAAAAATGTTGAGATTCAGTGCAGATGAAGCATGCTTTTATTTTGTTGGTGTCTCTGAAGAGAAAAGCAGCACAATTTACTATTTTTTTTTTTCTGTTAGTGGTGATCCAGGTTCACCAGCAGCAAGGGAAGGAGTCATATTGCTTGCCATGGCGTCGGCCAATGAAAGTGATCAGATGGTACCTGATGGAAAGGAAGAGGAGGAGGAGCAGGGAGTCCGCGGAGTCCAGTCTCATTACCTTCGTTGTCCCTCCCCGAAGTAAGAACCAAGCTTTAAACACAGAACACCAAATTCATATTTACTGACTGGAAAATTAACAGATTCTGTTAAACTTGAAAACGCTGCCTAATTCCAGCTTCAGAGTCCAAAATTTAAACAAAATCTTCCATTTTTACAGGTTTTGTATCACTGCAAAACTATTACTGTGTAATTTCCCAGTAAAACCTTCTCTTTACCCCATTTAAATGCATTTAAAATTCCTTGACACCTTATTAGGTACACCTGTTCAACTCATTTCAATTCAATTTTATTTATACAGCGCCAAATCCCAACAACAGGTACTTTATATTGTTAGGTGGACCCTACAACAATACAAACAACCCAACAATCAGATGACCCCCTATGAGTAAGCAGTTCGGTGACAGTGGGAAGGAAAAACTCGCTTTTAACAGGAAGAAACCTCCAGCAGAACCAGGCTCAGGGAGTGGCGACCATCTGCCGCAACCTGCAGATTTGTGCTCATTAACACAGTAATCTGATCAGCCAACCACACGGGAGCAACTCAGTGCAGACACGGTCAACACCACACGCTAAACTTCAAACTGAGCATCAGAATGGGGGAGAAGGAGAATTAAGTGACTTTGAATGTAGCATGGTTAAAACTGCTGATTTACTGGGATTTTCCAACATAACTATCTCAGGGGTTTCCAGACAAAAACAGAACAAAAATGCCTTGTTGATGTCAGAGGTCAGAGGAGAATGATCAGACTGCTTTGAGCTGGTAGGAAGGCAACCATATCTTAGATAACCCCTTGTTACCACCAAGATATGTGGAGGAGAATTTCTGAATGCACACCATGTTGAACCTTGAAGCAGATGGGCTACAGCAGCAGAAGACTACACTGTGTGCCACAGAGGACTGGAAAAATGTTGCCTGGTCTGATGAGACTGATTTCTGCCATGACGTTCAGATGGTAGGGTCAGAATTTGGTGTAAACAACATAAAAGCATGTATCCATCCTGCCTTGTATCAATGGTTCAGGCATTAGGTGGTGTCATGGTGTGGGGGATGTTTTCTTGGCATACTCTTAGTACTGACTAACCACCACTTAAACACCACAGTCTACTTGAGTATTGTTGATGGCCATTTCCATCCCTTTATGACCACAGTGTACCCATGTTTTGATGGCTGCTAGCAACAGGATAACACACCAGGTCACAAAGCTCAGATCATCTCAAAGAGGTTTCTTGAACATAAGTTCTCTGTTTTCAAATGGCCTCCACAGTCACCAGATCTCGATCCAATAGAGCACCTTTGGGATGTGGCAGAACAGGAGATTCTCATCATGGATGTGCAGCCAACAATCAAACTAAAGTCTTCTCTTTATATTCCTTTTGGTTAAAGAACAGTCTTAGAGCATTGCCGTTGAAGCTGCAGTATGAAAGTTTTTTACTTTTTCTTTTTGTTTTTTTTAAAAATGGTCCAAAGATGTCTTAATTCATTACACATGAGAACATGCACGGTTATAAATATGTATGCCATATTAAGCCAGTTTCCTGTTTTACAAACCTCTTTTTAATGCGTGTTTCCTTCTCGTGCAAACAGCTCGGAGCCGTGGTTAATGGCTTAAATTGAAGAAGTTACATATGCAATAAAATATGTGTGCTTGCTTTATTAGAAGCCTTAAATTCTTTAATATAATTTGTGCATGAAAATTAAGGATGTTAAGCCCACTTTAATGTGAAAAAACATTCTGTTTCACATTGAATCCTGTTAAAAAATACTATAAAACTGAGACCACAAAGTGCAATGGAGATGTCGGCAGTACTGTATTTCAATTCCACCTTCTTGTGCAGTGATATCCATTCGGAGGCCCAATTAAACTGAAAGGTGAACTAGAAATAAATCAGAATAGTAGACTTTATTTTTGTTCATAATCAAATGATAAAACTTGTGTTTTTTCATCCTCTGTAAAGAAAAAACAAAGCATGAACCTAGCTGTGGTTTCAGTGAATAACTGTGGTTTGGATAGCTGTTAGACTGTGAGGGTGTAAAATTAGTTATAGACTACAGTTTTTACATGCAAGGTGGTGCTACAGAGAACTCTTCTCATGGTTTTAAAACTTGTCAAAGTCAAACCAAACTTTCATGTCTGATGTCAGTTCTTCTTTTAATTGTATTTTAAAGTAAAGGTACTTCTGACATTTGCAGCAGGCGGATCCTCTGTATACCTCCCCTCCACCTCCTTGTTCATCACTGTAGCTCAGTCCACCTTGCTGCCTGCAGTTAAAATAAAGCACCTCTTTGAAGTGGCTCACATTCCTCTAGAGGTGAAGTCTGGTTTCCAAGCTCCTGCTTAGCTCTTATGGGACCATGATGGCATTACGCAACACTTATATCCTTTATACAGATGAAGCCATACTTCAACTTTTATACACTGATAAAGTAAATTAAAATTATTATGTTGGTGCAGCTGTATACTGCAGCAACACCTGGGACTGATGTAGGGTTTTTAGGTTTTATATCATTTTAGTGTAAATGAAATGTGCAAGAATCCATGTGTCCATTGTTACTTAGTAAAACTTTATGCAAGCTATACTTTTACATCACTCACATTGGGTATGAATGTCATAGTAATTTGGGGATTTTAATGATTTCTTTGAACTGTTCTTTTTCTGGGGTGGAACAATTGTACAGCGTGCATCTTTAATGACTTCAAACACAAAAACTGGGTGCACAAGTTTCAGTTCATTTTGGATTTTCTCTTATCCACACTGGGTCAAAAGCCTCTGGCGTAATTCTCGTTGTATATTTGACCAGTCTTCAGCCCTAACTAAATTTATGAGCTTCATCACAACGGAAAGTTTTAAGACTAATCTGGATGGGGCCAAATTTCATGCTGGTAAAGATAAACCCACTAGTTGAGGTCAATCAGTGATCATTCACGAGAGGTTGATAGGCCTTGGCCTTGTAGAGTAAAAAAAAGTTATAGAATCTTAAGCACTACATTAAAAGATGTGAGTGTATGTTATATTTCAGTCTGTATATATACTTTTGACCATGTGGATTACAGAAAATCCACAATAAATTCAAACTTGTGCACCTGAGTCCTGTTTTTTTTTTAAGTCATTAAAGATGTATGCTGTACAATTGTTAAAATAAACTATTACAATTACCACCACATTCATGCCCGTGTTGAGTGTATGTGAGCTTCTGGTCACAGCTGTGAATAGTAGGTGTTGAATTTTTTGTCACTCTTCTGCAACCTTGATAGGTGTACTGGAGCTCTTTTGGTGTCTCTACTAACATATTTCTATCACATTCTTTGGATTCCAGAAAATACATTTAGTTATTTAATTAGTTCAGCATAACCTTAAAATACAAAAGTTACATTCTTCAGAAAGTATTTCCACAATGTCCAAATTGTCCTCAGTGCAGTTGATGGAGAAGGCTCTTGATCAGAGTAAGAACACTTTTTTTATAAAGTGATTTAGATTAAATAAACCAAGTGAACCTTTTCTCATTCAGAAATGACATCAAAGAAGGCAAAAGGCAAAATTCAGAAGGGTGGAAAACACTGTAAAAGAAATATAAAGCTGGAGCCTCTGCCTCATTTTATGAACTCATGCATTAACTACATTTAACACAATCAACATTTCCGTGCCAGCTGACGCATTAGGTTCTTATTTTCAGTCACGCGGCGCTCATGAATAATAACCTCTGTCTGTGCCTCCCAGTTTCTCCATGACCTCAGAGTCCAGGTTTTCCATGATCTCTGGGTCTGACGCTGAGAGCATCTTCATGGAGCCCATCCACCTCTCGTCAGCCATCGCTGCCAAGAAGATCATCAACGAGGGTGAGACGACACAGGAAACAGGTTCAAGCTGCCCTTTACATATTTTATTGAGGTTCTGAACAAGCTGCCGTTAATTACGCTTTCTTAGAAAAATTCTGTTGCCTGGCTACAGCAGAATTCCCAATACTCCTCATGATGTGCGAGTCTGATCTGGAGACAGGCCCACGTAGACCCTTATAAAGTAAACAGGCCTCACAAAGCCCTGAAGTTAAAGAAATACCAGAGCTTCTGAGGGGATTTTATACCAGCTTGGAAGGAGTAAAACACCTGGCCAATGAATCCAACGTGCAGACATTTATTTTTAAAAAGAGCAGACAGACAGGATAATCGGACCTGATCCAAAATGTAATCCGCAGCAGAATAATGCTGACCCAGAAGCTTCCTTCACTTAATAACAAGTAAACAAAAATGCCAAAAAATATAAATATATCATAAACTGCTGAAGAAAAGTACTCAGAGCAGACATTAGATGCCTGTGTACAGGCTAAATAAATAAATAAAATAAAATCAGCTTTTATATGATGATTCCTCGCCAGCCTTAATCTGAAATTTGATTTGTATTTGCAAAGCTCTGGGGGGATTCTAACTGATTAACGAAAAACCACCATCACATGAATTTCTCTGTTCTTTATCTAGCCGTGCTGAACTTTCAAAAGTCATCCAAGGGCAGATGAGGACTGAGCAGGGGTCAGAGTGTGTCCCACTCTTCACTCCTTATTCATATGCAGTGTGTGAAGCAATGAAGACTAATGTGGTCCAACAGTCTTCAATTACAGCCAATCCACGTTTCACTCCTTCATCTCGTTACATGGAGATGCGATCCGCTGGACTGGGGAAATTAGCTTAATGTGACGCATCCGAGAATCGTGGCTTCATCGAATTTCTCCTCTTAAGTTGGACTGCATTAAAGGCAGCCTAATGATGAAAACGGGTTTCATCTGCAGGGAGAAAGATGACCGCTGATGAGGACAGCTGCGGTGACCTGTTTCTGCATTAATGGCATGCTTCTTTTGAAGCTGTGCACACATTAAACTCCTGTATGTCCTTTAGGATTGGCATAGCTGTTACAATTTCACAGGGGAGTGGGGCTAAATGCAGGAGCTCTGAACAAAAGCTTCTTAATCCTAAGCTGATTCATCTTCACAATAAACCATAAAAGGATAAATTCCAGGAAGGTTCAAGTACTCCAAACTAAACATGAATCCAAGAAATAAGAGCAGCCAACACGTGCAGGGGGAGAAACAAGTAGGAAAAGAGACCATAAGAGAAATCACATGCATAAAAGCAGAAATATAAAAGAAAATAAAGAAAACTGAACAGCAGGAAATAAAACAACCAAAGGCAAATTACCAGAATAAGGCGGGAAGTAGCAACGGAGACAATCTAGGAAGACAAAAACTAATTACCAAAAATGACAGTTGGAGTAATTTTACTCAAGATCTTTGATCCTAAATACTTGGATTTGTTCTGTAGCAGACCTGAAGATGTTCATCTCTCAACCTCCTCATCCTGTCTTCTGTGTCACCCAGACTCTCTGCGTGTCCACCTTCATCTATGAATTCTTCTCTGCTTCCTGACAGCTCCATATTCAACATCTCAGTGCTTTCTAACATGCCTTTCCCCTGTCCTCTTCCCTGTTTTTTGGCTAACATTCCCATAATTTCCACTGACACCCTTTAGGCCAACAGCACCAGAGACAGTCGTTGTTAACCCGGGCCCCAACCAATCTGGCATGGAAATCTTTGTGATCCCCATGTTTGATTGGGCCAAGATTTCATGCCAATGCCCTTCCTTATGAAACCTTTCCCCATTTTAGTTAATGACCAATGGGAGCACCCCTCTGCGTGCTCCCATTGGTTAACAATATCAAATCACCTGCTGCTCCCAGGAAGTCAAAATGCGTTAGACGACCATGATTATACCTCTTTACTGAACCTGGTTTGTATCGCCAAAGTCCAACCAGATACAGGTCAGAGGCAGCTTACATTTGGCCTTTTAATGGAAAGGGACTGGGAGTTCCAAAATTCAGTTACACTTAGCTTTCCGGTCGTTTTTTTGTTAAATTTTTATAGTATTACCAAAAAAGAAAAAACTCAACACTGAGAATCAACCTAAAATCAATTGATCATGGCAGGTTTGTTCCTTCAAGTACAGCCAGATATGGGCCTGAAAAGGTTTGCAAAGCAGCAGTGTCCCAGGACTCAGTGTCAATCAGCGCTTTGGTTTTCCTTCTTACATTTAATTTCTTAATATAATACAACAACATCAATCAAGAAATCCATCTATCATGTTTATTACTATCCTACCTCCTCAGAGCTGCCACCTCGAGGTGTGCGGTCCGAGTCCATCCCAGAGTCCATGTTGGAAACTGCAGAGCAGCTAATGGTGGAAGATCTCTACAACCGTGTCAGGGACATGATCGATGACCGCAGCCCCTACAACACCCCCTGTGTGCTGGACATCCAGAGAGCCATGGTGCAGGACCGCCTAGAGGCTCCCATCAATCCCGTGGATGAGGTGTGGCCCAACATCTTCATTGCCGAAAAGTGAGTCAGTGCATTCTAGTTTTGTTCAATTATTTTTCCAGAAGTCGTCATAGAGGATTAGTTTTAGTTTCGGACCATAGGCACAGATATTTTAGAAGATAAATCTGTGCCGGAAGATGAACTTCAGTTCAACTTCAGATTTCAGTAAGGGTTCACAGAGTGTTCTGTTACATTTTCATGGATTTTGAATGGTTTTGCAAATTTTCTCGCTTTCATGGCAAGTACCCATCAGATGCAGTGGAACAGGATTCAAAAATGTATAACAATTCTCATCATTTCATTTCTTTAATCTTATAGTGGACAGCTGGAAATGAATAACTAGAGAAATCCTTCCAAATATGAGACAAATTCCACCTCATCATTCACTTAAAACAGACTTTCCTCTACTAACTGATTTTATCAAGCCCATTTTCTGATCTGTCTGCGATAAACAAGTGGTCTGCACAAACAGTCCTAACTCGTCTACTTCACAGCTTGTTCCAGAGGTTTTGCGTAACTCAAATTGTCTTTATTTATGAATTTATCCAACCATTTTTTGGTCAATTAAAAATCCTAAAAGTGCTCAGAAAAATGTTCCATGTTAACTGAAACAACCCTGTTAGCTGATAAAGACTGTGATGGAGTTTGGATGGATCATTTTACACACAGTAAGACCGATTTTTTTCCTCCCCCTCAGGTCTGTTGCAGTGAATAAGGCCCGTCTGAAGCGAATGGGCATCACACACATCCTAAACACAGCTCACGGTACGGGAGTCTACACCAACGAGTCTTTTTACGCTGGCATGAATATCAAGTACATGGGCATTGAAGTAGACGACTTCCCCGATGCTGACATCTCGGTGCACTTTAGACCCACCGCCGAATTCTTAGATGATGCTCTGCTGACGCACAAAGGTAGGACAGGTTTTGTTTCATCTGTCCTCTGAAATCTTTGTTTCTTGTTCTGGTGGAGAGTTCAGAGCACATCACTGAACACTAATCAACTCTACTGGTAAGATTTATTTACAAAATTAGAAGTTAATAATACACAGAGGAGAATTTTGTATGCATCTCTCCCCTGTATTATTTTTGTTTCATATGTAAAGTGTATATACTGAAAAAGTAATAGCTGTCACATATAATTATGTATAATAACACGGAATAAGCCATTGAGCCACATTGTAAGCCTCTTGCATAGTTCTTTGTTAGTAACTCCTTAAGGCCCAAAGAGGTCAATCCAATATCTAAATATTTAACTACAAAGAGAAACTTCACGCCTCTTGCAAAACCACACTGAGTAAATCATGTTAAAAGGCTGAATGGTCATGTTAGCGCAACTGGAAACCCACAAGGGGTGATGCTTTTTCATAGCTGGAAGGCTGTTTCTATTCTTTCATGAATGAGAAGAACAACAACAAAGAAAACATACAATTGTGTGGCAAAGCAACATCTTTACATAAAGTCTTCTCCAGAAGAAAATAATAGACCAAGTAGAACAAACAGAACAGAGAATAAAACAGAAAGTGCATGGTTCACAAAATTTATCAGATTTGAATCATCACATAATTCAGAAACTAGAGAAATTAGAAATTAGATCCCCTTTATTTCTGGTGGTATTTGGTTGTGGTGTGGATTCAAGTCAAAGGACATATTGTATTTCTGGGATTTATACCTTTACAAACCCTTTGGAGAGAGGCAGTACTATCCTAGCCTGTCACGCTGAAGTGACAGATGTCTGTTCCCAAATGCGGTAGTGGTTGTGAGGACCTTGGTACCTGCAACTCCTTCTGAAACCATGTGTGGTTGGGAGGGGAATTATGGTTGCTCAGCTTTAGATACTGGCATGTTGCCTTGCTTCAAATTTTGGGCAACTGCAAGAAAAACCTTTTATGAGATATTTGTTTCTTGTTTGACAGGGAACAATCTGTCTTATAGACAACACAATCCCACCCCCCTTCTGAGATGCGTAGGTTAAAGATAAATCCAAACAGGCTCAGTGTTGGGGTCTTGCACCAGCATGCCGGAAAGATCAGTATTTCCTATATGTCGACTGTAGGCATGAATGAGTGGTGGGCAAAGTACAAAGTTTTGGAGCCCATCTATTATTTGTTAAACAAAAAAAGAAAAACCCCATTTGCCATATTTAGAGTCTTTTTAAAGGATCTCATATTTTTTCGTCAAGTTTAAGATGACATAAGATCAGTTTTAATGTTACCACCAATAAGTGTTCATAAGACTTTTTTTTAATCTCATAAATTAATCGTTATCATTATAGTGCTTAGAATCATACTTATGAAATCATTTTAGCAAGAATTTCATGTAATGCAATTACATTTATGATATAAACACCAATAAATGATCATAAGAGGTTTTATTTCTTTGCAAACAAACCTTTTCAGTTGGGTTAGCTTTGGCTCACAAATTTACCGTAAAGGGACAAATCAACCATTTGGCAGAGTATGTTTTTGGAAAATGATTAACTTATCATGTTACTTAATTCTGTTCACTAAAGCATCTGACAAAAAAATATGTGCCTAATTTTGATATTTTCACCAAAGAGAGTCCACATTTCTTGCATTCTTCAGTCATTGCTAACCTCCTGTGAGGAAGCTACCTGAAAAAGTCAACGACTAACCTAGATTGACATCCAGTGGATGTTTTGAAAATAACAGATCAAAACCAAGCAGTAGAGGTGGCTTAAACAGGTGCAGTTAACTTCAGTAAATGTTTCAGAAATATATAGGGGCTCAAAACATGCTCTACCAAGTGGTTTAGCAGAAATTTAAAGGGTTAAAAGGCATCTTTTACCAGAATGGCTCTCTTCACTTCGTGTCTTTGTCCTGCCTTCCCCTAACTGGTGCTCCTCCCTGAGTCTGGTTCTGCTGGAGGTTTCTTCCTTTTAAAAGGGAATTTTTCCTCCTGACTGTTCCCAAAATGCTTGCTCATCTGGGGTCATATGATTGTTGGGGTTTTCTCTGAATTATTGTAGGTATTTTTACAATAAAGCACCTAGATGGAACTGCCGCTGTTATTTGGCGCTATATAAATAAAACAGAATTAAATTGAATTGAATAGCCCCACTAAAAAGATAATATATATATAATCTATTGATCTTCCACCAAGCTATCAATCATCTATTTAAAACTGAGCCTCTTTCCCAATAGTCATTTCTGTTTTTGCCCACATAATATTTATTTGTTGACCCGAAGGCATCACCATCATCATCATTTTTATCTCCAAACTTCAGTTTATGACGTAGGAAACAGAAACTTTGGCACTGGTTTTGTGTCTGTCTTCATCAATAGAGTGTTTATTTTGTGATCTCTGGTTCCCACAGACCTTTAATCATTCATTTATTTTATCATTTAGCTCACAGACATGATACACAATGCACTTATTTTACCAAGGTTTGCAAAAGGCACTTCTTTCAATAATATGTCCTGGAGTGGAGGTCAACAGTGACGCATTAACAGATCTCAAACATCTGATCGGTAATTTTTTCAACATCCCAGTTTCTGAGAAGAATTTCTTGTGCCAACAGAGAACACAGAGTATTCCTGGAAGGAGATGGCATAGTCACAGTGTTGTTGACTGTGCTTCTTACTTAACACAGCCTAAAATGTTGCTGGAAGACTTTGGCAAGAGCAGCTTAATAATAGCTTGTCTTCCCCCTGGAGACTGTGGAGTAAATTTGGACGTTTTTATTAAGTGATTCATGATGTTATCTTCCTTATCGTCCTACCTACACAGCAGGGAAATTAAATAATATGGCTACATCAGATATTTTACCTCAACTTCTGCCAAGTTTTGTGTTATGGAGAGCATTGTACTGATGACGAAAGACCCCGAACTAATAATCTTCCAGGTCAAGATATTTAAGAGTCATTTAATGTCAAAACAAACAAAACATTTAAGAAAAACATGATGCTTTTAATTAACATACTGTTTTTGGCATTTATTTATAGCAGTGTTTACAAGCCAAATGCTCAGATCAATTAAAAATAATTATATCTAAAAAACAAATACTTAAATATTTATTTTTCTTTCTTAATTCTGTTAAACTGATCAAATTAATTATTTTTAATAGTTTTCCAATGGACTGAGTAAGAACCACATAAGAGTGATCATCAGTGTTTAGTCATGTTATGAATGTTGTGCTATAGTTGCAGTTGTCAGTATTGTAAACTGTTGGGGAGCTCAGATAGTGTGAAATGCAAACTTGCATACCTGCCATATGTATATACTGTCATGGTGAAAAAACATCATTACACTGTAACACCATTTATTTAGCAAAAACTAAACTTGCGTGAAAAACTATGGAAGTCATTCAGGAATTAAGAGGGGAAGTGTTTAGCAGGAGCTGAGAAATAACGCACTTAATAAACTGATCATCAAATGTACGTGTGACCACTTCTATACTCAACAAAAATATAAACGCAACACCTTTGTTTCTGCTCCGATTTTCCATGAGATGGACTTAAAGATGTAAAATTCATTCCAGATACACAATATTACCATTTCTCTCAAACATTGTTCACAAATCAGTCTAAATGTGTGATAGTGAGCACTTCTGCTTTGCTGAGATAATCCATCCCACCTCACAGGTGTGCCACATCAAGATGCTGATCTGACATCATGAGTAGTGCACCGGTGTACCTTATACTGCCCACAATAAAAGGCCACCCTGGAATGTGCAGTTTTGTCTCACAGCAAAATGCCACAGATGCCACAAGCATTG